>APFE031046678.1:155735-179994 GCA_000404065.3 Pinus taeda | reverse complement strand
TGGTGAGAATAAGTTAGTTTAAAATAATGTTTAAATATTTAATATATTAAATTTTAAATTAGATAAATTAGTTAATATATAGAATTTAATTAATTTAATCAAATTAAAATTTAATTATTAAATATTTAAAGTTAATTAGTTTATAAATAAATAGATTATATTAATTAGTTAGATTAAGATTAATTAATAATAGTTTATTAATTAATTAGTTTAGTTCATAATTAAGAATTATTAAATTAACAGTTAATTTAGAATTAATTAGAATTCTAATTTAGAATTTAATTTTTAATGAGAATTTTGATTTTTCTAGCCCAGCAATAGAATTTCCAGATTCATGTCAGATTTGACTCATCAACTTTGGAAGCTCATAGAATGAGTTTTACTTGGCCAAATGAGGCTCAGGACAGCTCATTAGAAAGATAAAATCAAGGAGAATATTTCTGAGGAGGTTTCACTAACAGATTTAATCATTTATTGGTTCAAAAATCAGGCAGAATATCAAGCTCCGAATTTTGAAAACAAAATCAATTTTCTGAGATATTTTCTTCATTTTCATTTGTCCAAAACCTCTTCTAATTGCAAATCCATTGGTTAATCATATCTCTGGCCAATTGAACCATCCCAGGCATCAAGAGAAACTTTATATTTTATTTTCAATTATTTATTTAAATGGAATTTGATTAGATTTGATTTAAATGCCAGCAATACCATGTTGATTTTATTATTGCATTTTAATTTATTTTGATTTCTTTTTGCGGGAAAACAATGGAAGAAATATGGCGAAAAGGATCTCAATCAATGAGAATGCTCCAGCAATTGAAGATCAAAATTTTGAGCAAGTAAAATTGGATTTAGCAAATTTATCTTCAATAAACTCTTCTCTCAAGAATTCCTTCACAAATATTATAAATAACAGATTGCAGAATGGAATAGGGGTTGCTCTCCTCTACAATTTTAGACTTCTAAAAGCACTACTGTAATAGGAATTTAGAGTTGTAAGAGAGAGGAGAGAAAATCTCAGATCTGGGGATTATTGATGATTTTCCATTTGTATATTGAATTATGCATGAAGGGTAAAGCTTGCATTATTGTGGCTTTAGCTTTGAAAGTAGAAGTTCAAGCAATGTAAAGAGCTGTTGGAGACCAAGGACAGAGAAATGGATGCAATAAGTATTTCTAATACTACTGTTTCAAATATCAGTTTCATTTTATGGTAACAGGAATGTCTCATTTTATTCATGTTTGTGCACTATTGTCAATATGGATAATTTGTCTCAATATTGTTATTAGGTATCTCTTTTCTTATGAATTAAAATCTGATTTCTGAGTAACTATTTACTCAGAAATCTGTCTTATAAAACTGATTTATTGAATGGTAATGTGTTGTGAACTATTTCCACATGTCATTATTCAATTATTGGATTTACTGATTTGATAATTAATAACATTTTTGTGAACTACTTCCTGAATGTTGTTGGTTTATTATTTTAGTTAAGAGGTCTCAATAGGATGTGTTTTGATATCCATAATATCAGTTAATTGAACTACTTCATTAACTTGATATTCATTATAAACAAAACATATATAAATCCCAATACTTTAATTATCTTGCTCTTAGTTGGGTTAGATCTATATCTGCGTAATTAAGATAGGATTTAGATTAGTTTCTTTTGCTTGCATCATAGAATAAACTCACATTTAGAGTAAATTCTACATTCTTTTAAGTCCTCTCCTTAAAGAGGCAAAATTTTAGTTGTGGCTTGGCTGAACCCAAATCAGCTTAAGGGTCATTTTCTTGCCTGATCAGCAAGAAGAAGTGATCTGATATCCCTGTCTAATGGTAGTTAAAGATACATTATAAACCAATAGCAATAGGAAGAAGGTAACTGGACCTAGTTAAACCAGTCGGAGCCACCACACCAAACGAAAAAGGAGCTGCTTTAAGGTTCGGACCGGGTGGTTATCCCCCAATGTTGTTGCAGCGATTTTCGAGGCATCAACAGGTCCCTCTCCATAGGTTTTAATGATGTAGTAGTTGATGAGGAATGAAGGGATGAGGTGGGGACAGGATGAGTATGAAGAGATTTTAAAAGACAAGATGAGTGAGGTGTATGGGGATGGTGAGTGCTTGAGGGAGTGGAGGTTTTGAGGTTTTAGGGAATGAGGGGAATGAGGGGAGTGAATAGGGTTTTATAATGTAGGATAAGGGTTTGATAGGGAAGGAGGAGTAGTGAAGATGTAGGATTTGGGAGTTAGGGTTTTGGAATAGTGTATAGGGCTAGGGTTTTATATGGAGGGTAGGGTTTTGGGAAATGAGCTCTAATGAATTAGGGATAGGGGAGGGGACTTAGGAAAGTAGGTGAAAAATAGAACATGAGAGCAAAAATAGATGTTTTAAAACTTATGAGAGGTGATTTAGTGATCAGTTTAGGGTTTTGAGAAGAAATTCAAAGACAACTAGGGTTTTCTTTAGATGAGACCACAAAACTCAATAAATCAAGAAACAAATCTTCTTTAGCAAGGTGGATGACTGTACTTACTTAGAAGAATCATTAAAGAGCTCTAGAGGTGTTTTTATGACAAATTTGAAGTGTTTTCAACAGGTACACAGCGCCAATTTAATGCGCAACGCCAGTGTAATTTTACACTGGAAACCTACCACAGGTGCGCAACGCCAATTTAATGTGCAACACCTTTTTGTATACCAGTTTTGAAGGCCTTTCTGGTGTCCAAATTGGGCTTGTGATAGCTTTTTGGAAATAATATCGAGTCTACTTTCCAAAAAATCTTGAATTTTCCAATTTGGAGGTCATTTGCCCTATCAAAAGTCCAATCTCCCGAGACTGGTCAAAATGTACAAAATGAGGTTGCCCAAATGCAGAGTGTTGTTGTTGTCAACTTTTGAAGGTCTTCCTCAACTCCAAATTGAGATCATGATAGCTAATTTGAAAGATACTTTTGTCTAGTTATCATTTGAATCATCAAGCAAGTCAGTTTGCCAACCAAGCTAGGAGAAATATTGATTTTTCCAAGGCCACTCCAGAGGTGCAGCAACCCTCCTGAGGCAACTCTATTTTTGACATTTCTCTAAAACCATGACACCTGTGTAGAAAGTGAAGGAGGTTTTTCTTCCTTGGCCTATTATGTAAAAAAACCTCTCTCATGTTTTCCAAATTCATTTTTTTTTTCTCAAAAACATCATTTGAGTAAAACCTATCCCGATGTGTGGAACAGGGGATTTGTCGAAATGAAATGAAATGAAGGGCATAAGGGGCTTCTAAATTCTTGAGAAAAATTTGGGAAGTATGGAGGCATGTTTGGAAGCAAGGGAAAGTGTAATTTCAAATATTAAGTGAGGGGAAGGGGTCCAAAAAGGAAAAATATGGGCCTAGCCTAGAAAATTTTCAAATTGTAGCAAGAAACTAGGGTTTGTGGAAAAATGAGGAATTTGAGAGATATCAATGATGGAAGTGTTTAATAAGGTACATTAAGGATAGGGGAAGGTGTATGAACATCAGGACACAATTTTTTTTTGATGATCTGACCATCCAAGAGAAATTACCTTCAAAACCCTTCGAGAGAGAAATCAGCCTTACCCAGTACAACTGAAGCACGAACAAGGTGTAAAATGACCCATTGGAACCTGAAATGATGATGAAAACTCTCTAAATGATGGTACACTTAGCTGAATGGTGACATGGACCGACATTTGGACAACTTTGAAAGGAGTGAAAACAAATCCTAAACCTAATACCTAGTGACGAAATTTTACTTGAAAACTCACTGAAATGACAAAATTTGACTTTGACACCCTAAGACCACTTTGTAAGAACATATTTGATCACTGGTGGAAGGATTCAAAGACCGACACTAACAAGATCATGGATCTGGCTCAGGGGTGTCTACTGCAAGAAATACATGCTACAACTACTCTATGGTTGGGTGGAAAATCAAAGTCTCTCCTTCCGTTTCAGCCATTGTTAGATCTCAATAAGTGTTATTAATTGTGAGCTTTGAATATGATTGTTAGTTTTTTTATTGAAATTAATGTATAACTCTGTGATCATTTTTATATGGTTGTAAGAAAATGTTGCATGAAATTAATAAGAAAAAATGCCTTGATTGTTCTTTGGATTAAATTGGAAATACACCTTGAGGTTGTAAGAAATATGTATTTCTTTTCATGCGTGATTTAATTTTTTTCATGTGGAAATGTAGGGCTATGTGATTAAAATTTCTCAATTTTCTTCTATAACTTTTCTTCTGGGAGTATTGATGGCAAAAAATGACCATAATCAACAATGGGGAGATCGCTCGTTTAGGGCTTCAAATAGGCCCTTATTTGTTCGGGATGGTGATTCTGACTAGTTAGATGGGTTCCAATTACCCCTCACTCTCCCTACTAATTTGTGATATTTCTAATTACTATCAATAGAAAGAGGCACCAATCTTACCCTACAGTGCACTTGCAAGAAAGCAGTCCTTACGCTGACATAAGGGCTCATCCAAACCACTAATGGTGTTTTTCTTATGAAAGGAGACTTCTAAAAAGTGCAATGAGTTAATTTAAATGTAAATTCAAACTAATCTAGGATGAAAGCAACAAAATAAATCTTAATCTATCTCAATCAGGAAAGGGATAGTCCTTAACCTAATCAACAACAAGATATTACAATATGGACGAGTTTGAATTAAGAATAAAATGGAATTAACATGCCAAGGAAATAGTTCCAAGACCTACTACTTGTGAAAACAAATACTCACAAACAACTATCTGATAAATATTTACCAGAGCCATGTTGCACATACATCTAAATCCAAATGAAGATTGCTTAAAAAAAAATCACGTCAAAATACTAGAATACTCTAAATAAAATGACAAGAATAATACCAAAACAAATATGACATAAGTTGATACTAGCTAGCATCTTAATGCATACAAGTCCTCTCAAATACAATATTCATCTCTAAATCCATCTCTTCTCAATGCAAGATAGTTTTGTAGTGTTTTAAATAAGCACAAGTTATCAAATTCTAGCAATAGTACTCAAACCAATGATCACACTTACAAAATAGAGGTACATAAGAAACTAAAATGATTCTTTAATAATGATTAGAGTGAACAATGTGTTCAATCATTAGACAAAAACAAATAGTTCTCCATTGTTGATCCATAAGACAGTCATAACCCTGAATTACAAAGTATTTTATAATAGTGCAATTTCTCCTCCTCTAAGATTTGAACTATCTCCTACAATCAACAAAACATATGTCCTATACAATAGTATAATAAGCCCTCTATTTACAGTCTTTAGATTATGAAATCCCCTCACTCGTCTAGATTTTTTTTTCCTTTTATAATGTTTTACAAAGAGTTGAAGATAGTCTTTCATCTCCCTAATATCGTAACCAAATGAACCTATTTTAGCAAAAAAAAATTATTTTTGTTTTGTTCGAATCAACTTCCTTGGATATGCTATTGGGTGATTCTTGTTCATTTGGACTTGCCGAAGTGATTTTTCTATAGTCATTTCCCTAATTATCATATTTTATCCAGTAATTTGGTTCAAAAACAATCATCTAGATAATTATGTGATTTCCCAAGATGTAACGATTTTGACCATCTGTAGCATTTGAGATATGAGATCCAATTCCTTCCTTCCACGCAAGCATTTCTATTTTGGTTGGATGCCTTGATGACCAAGATTTGGTTTTCTTTGGAAAATTTTTGCTACCTGTAGCATATATGTACAGTAGAAATAAGGCAATTAGAAGGATGAATTGAAAATTAAATAAAATTTAGATCAAAACTAAAATAATATTCTATTAAAACTATATAAAAAGAATTGTGATTCTAGATGGCAGCTGAAATGGAAAAAAAGGTGATCAATTATAGTGATAACATGGAAGGAGGGATGTTAGTGTGGATGTATGCATGTCTCCCATGTCATCCTAGTGATAAGAGTTCTCGACATTGATAGGTTTCGTAGATTGAAACAGGGTGAATGTCCTAGGACAGGAAAACCTGACAGGAATTCCTGACATGAAGAACCATTAATATATATGTCTCTGGGTGGCATGGACAATGGGTAGCAGAGTGGGATGATTGAAGGGAGGGACACATGAAATAGATGGGACCCACAAGCCCAAGTGGATGACTTATGTCACCTCGGTAGATAAATCTCAAAAGAAACAAAGGAGGGTGTTTAAAGAAATCGTTGATTTAACAGTTATTGGGGTGATGTGGCAGGTGAGTTGGGAAATAACCAAAGGTATTGACACGTGGAGAATGGACGTAGGCTAATGGACATCATTATTGGAGGAGGGAATTGATGTGGAAGAAGGAAGGGTCCCACATCTCTTTATCACCCTAACATCTTTTAAAATGTGCTCAAAAGAAATCACTAGGATGGCATAAAGAGATAAGAACACGAGGAGCGAATAAGAGAAATTGGACCACAAGAGGACCCAAATGGAATTATCACATGGATGGCCAAGTCATCCCGAAAATAAGATCCCATAAAATTGAATGAAACTCCATAAGAATTCATCAGGGTAAGGTTGTGGGATGATGTGGTAAGTAAGGAGTTGTTGGCTTGGTGGGGCCTGACCCAAGTTTAGTGGTGATTTAACCAAACAAATCTTGAAACTACCGGCCCTTTTGGCAAGATTCCATGGTGTGTGGACTAAGGTCTCACCTGAGGTGGTATGGGAGAGTGTTGGAACCAGGTTTCCATACCCTAGGGATGTCTTGATGAAGTCTAGGAAGTTCGCAAACCCAAAATACATGCTTGCACTGCTTTGTGCAACCGTCTGTCGTTTCCTACTTGTGCAACTGCTTCCGCACAGCTCTGTAAAGAGCACGAAGAGGTGTTGTCTAGATCCCTTATCCTTACTGTGCTATTATTATAGATCTTAACTTAATTGTGTGGGCCCAAGATTCTTATTAATCATTCAACATTCATAACAAGTGCGTGCAATCATAAAACTATAAAGAGATGCATAAATATAACAGAAGCATAGACACACATATCTACAAACAAAAGCATAATATTCCAAATCAAACTTATCTTTATTAATTCTCTATCCAAGTACAATCCTAGCTCCGCCCTGTGCACTCAGCTGTAGGGGTTCGCGCACACAGCTGCGGACTCTACCAGGCCTCTGCACATTCAGTTGCAGAGCCTCTTCCTACTACTACAACCCTAGAGTCAGACTTACAGACTCAAAGCTAATTTCTCATCCAAAAATAAGACTTCCTTTACACTTAGAGCTTCACTCTATTTATACAATCCCATGGTCTGTGGACCATGGGTAGGCCAACCCACTTTACATTAAATTACATTATCTTAGGGTAGACAACACTAGACTCTTGCGCTCCGCGCCTACATTTCGCGGGGTCTTTACATTACCCTTGACCAAAATTCAGGCTTCAAGCCCCAAAAACCTGCTATGGGGGGATTCGCTGCCCAACAGGCCCCCAACATAATTAGCGTGACTCATCCCGAGTCACTCTGCTGGTGCGGCGATATTCGTACAAAGTCCATCCAACTGTGCTTGTGTTGCACGAAGATCTGCTGCGTGCTACTCTGCCATCCGCTGAATCCACTCTAATCGCTCCGCTGAATGCTCATTGGCAGGGTCAAATCCCTGTCTCAGGTCATTCATCACTTTCATTTGTGTGATTTTTCCTTCGATGTGAGCCGTGATGAGGAAGGCCTCATCAATCCAAGGATGGACATGCTTTAAGTACTTCCTCCTTTTGACGCGCTGCATCCACTTGCTCCTTCAATGCCTTTGATTGTTGTAGCCTCGAGAGCTACTGAGTTAGGACCACTCTCTGCATCGTCCTGTGCACACTATCATATTGCATCTGAAGCTCCGTGCCTCTGTTTCCAACCATTGTATGGTTGGATCCTCCTGTAAGTTTGTGAGGACCTCGAAGGATTCTTCCAACAAGGTGGTGCAGATCTACACTGCCTAATCAATTTCTCCCAACCCTTTTTGGATGTCATTGGCGTGTTGTTCTCGAACTTCTGGGGGCATGGAGGGCTGCACCTTTAATCATATTTCGACAATTTGCAGGTTGAGGTCCAGCTGGATCCTTGTAGCTTCCTCCTTTTCCTCGTGGAATCCACTGGTGAATTTGTGGATCCGCATTCCTATTGCTAGATCTATCGCAATTTTCAGTTCTGGGACGCAGCGACAAGCTTCTTCTACGATCTGCTCCAATTGTTGGTTCTGTGCCACCACTTCATCGCATTGTAGGCTAAGCTGTTCAATTTTAATTTGGTGTTCACTTAGCATCTGCACTGTGCATCCCTCCCTAGCACAAAGTTCTGTTATTGCTCCGTCCTGTAGCTAGTATAAAATATCCCATGGAAGGGTGGCCAAGTTTAGGCCAAGTCCCTTGATCCATCCTACCGTGGCTCTATCCTCCATGTTGTCCGCTATGAGTGCTCCTTCCGGCAGTGCAATGGTGTTAGCCATTTTGGCCTGCAATAGCTGCTCTATTGCGATGTTCCCATGGCATTGTAGGTGACTACCATTCCTTCTTGTGGGGGCTGCATCTGAAGTCCCTAGATTTGTGCCTTGAGGGCCCCCAACACATTCTGTTGCTCCACCATTGCTTCCTAGAGTGCTTCCTTGGAGACCTCGCAAACTGTGTCACCAATTTCATATAGATCACCCTCTGTCAGTGTAATGGGCTCCCCATCTAATTAGGACGTCTTGGTCTTCTTCTGTGGCCCTGTTCGTTCCATACCACGCGATGGTTTTAGTTGTGTTAATGTTGTGCTCGGGCCCGCGCCTTCTGCCGTGTCGTCTGTCCCCTATCCTGTGGTCATATTCGGGCCTCATCTCTCCTGCATCATGGTTTCCCTAGTTGTTGGTGTTGTTGCTGCTTTGTCCGTTGCCTTGGTCTGCACCGCAGTGGCCTTTGCTGCCTCGCGGGAAGCCCTTACCTCCTCGGCGAATTGCTCATTCCGCTTCTGTTGTACCAATAGCTTGGCGAGATCCTTCTATCTTTGTATCGATGCCTCATCGCGCACTACAAGATTCGGGGGGTGCCACTTGGGTGGCCATGAATCGAGCACCGCGAACACAATGTCATCAATCGCGATGAAGGGGAGTTTGGTCCATTTTTGCTTCGGATCCTTTCATGCCCTAATATACACATTGTGCATATCTTCCTTAAAGTCTGCAAAGCTCTGTAGACTATTGTATACCGTGGGTGATAGGTGCAGCCATTTGTTGATCCCTATCCATATGCTTACCTCCATAAGTATACATAGGATCTTGGTCTCACGTATCCGTGTAGCATCCCTTGTTTCCCAAAGAGACACGTATTTCGTTGCCTTTGGTAAGTCCTAATCAAGAGGAGGAAACTAACTGTCCTTCGACAATTCACCTACGACCAACAAGATGGATAAGAGCAACCACACGTAGTGGAAGGTCTTACCCTACTCCTAGGCCTCCTTGCAGTTCATCAGGAATTCCTCGCGAAGGAATTGCACCTAGTTGAACTGTACCCGCTACGCACATTGCTCGGCCAGCGCGATGACCATTGCCGCTACCTCGTTGCTATGACATTTTTTCATCACTTTTCCTGCCACCAGCTGGGTGGCTACGCGCACTCCTTTGTTTTGAATGCTAGTAATGACATAGCCCCTTTGCTTCTTCTCCAAATTGTATTTCTTCTTCATGGCCTCTGCGAGCGCCAAGCCTCTACTTTGGCCATCTATTTCTGCAGGGTCCCTTCCCATACAGGGAAGCCGAGAAATCCTATGAATAAGCTCTGCCATGATGGGAATTAGCTCCTCCAACCACAAGTACCCATCATGCACTAGGAAAAGCAGCTACCTGATGACGAATATCGTGATTCGTGCACGGTGAAAGTGTGGAATCCATAGTAGTTGGAGTAGCTCGACCTCCTCTACCCCGCTCAACCATTTCCGTGGTTGTAGCACTGTCACTAACCCCTCCTTACTTTGTTTCAGAAGTTGGATAGTCTCCAAATGTGGGAACGTTTCGTTGTCCGTGAGGTCCCAATCGTCAAATTTCATTGTGGGCATGCTGCCCAGGACTAAACCCTCAAATAGAATTCGATCTGGTAGGAGTGGGGTTTCGAGTGTGCTCTTAACAGTATC
Organism: Pinus taeda; assembly: GCA_000404065.3. Lineage (NCBI taxonomy): Eukaryota > Viridiplantae > Streptophyta > Pinopsida > Pinales > Pinaceae > Pinus > Pinus taeda. Next base: position 169,846 of record APFE031046678.1, on the reverse strand, counting down.
CATGTCCTTGGGTACTTTTGCTTTTCCTTTCTGGGGGGGACATATTTGTGTAGTTTTGCTGCAGCACGCACTGGATGAATGTCTTCCTCCATTTCTTCATCTAGTTCAATCTCTTCTATGAAGGCCTGAAGATCCTCCTCCTCATCATCTGTCTCAATATTAACCATCATTCCCTTGTCTTCCATAGACAGTTTACCGAACCACGGATTTCGCAGAGACATACGGACCGGTCCTGCTGCCTGTGGATCCTTTTTGGGCCTAGGCGTTTGAGATGATTTAGGGATTTACAGGACATCCCCCATTGACGGCGTAGATCCCTGAGCAGTGCCCTTGGTTGTTGACATCATTCTGATCAGGAAATCTTGTGTCTCCTTCGACAATGTCTCAAACAATGAACTTGCTCTCACAGTCTCCAAATTCATCAGGTCCATACCCAATTAGTAGCGCAGCAACTGAATTCTCAAAACTTCAAGGGTTGTTTGGTGGAGAGCCATCTGTGATTTATAGGCCTTTTTGAATTCAAATTTGATTGTTCCCCCCTATTTAGCTCATTAATGTGAGATTGGCGATAGTTAGCCCCAAATCTAGTTCTAACTTCATGTCTTAATTTCCCGCTGCCCGCTCCTCGTTGCCTTAAATTGGACATCTTGTCATGAACAGTGACTCCAACGTTCATTTCCCAACCTACCCGCGCAGCAGTGCAGCCTCCTATGCACATACGCGACCCGTGTGTCATACTGCTCCTACGCACAACCTCCTTGTCGCACAGCACCCATACAAACTCTTTTATAGTCTCGTGGTCTCTTTCAATTGCTTGGAGCACTGAGACTATGCTTCCTACGGATATTTAGGTGCTTGCACCATTCGGGCGAGGCTTGAAGTCACCTTCCAACCCGGTCCGCGGGCCCTCCTTAATTATCCTCGCGCTAGTCAGTGCCTCGCGTTCTTCCTTAGATGGTGCACTTCCCTGGTTACTTTGTCTGATAAGGTGTGGTTGCAACCATGGTAACAAAGCTAAAAATTCTCAACGACAATCTTCTAATGTGGTGGTATGGCTTCCCATATCTTGTCTTGTCCTTCTATTGATGTGACATGTTTGCGCGATTTCGGTTTCCAATTTTCTGATTTCTGCGTCCATTAACATGCTTTTCTGCTTCAGTTGTACCTGATATTCTTCGAGTTCGTGAAGCTCAAGGCTCCCTCGCCGAATGGATTCTTGAATCTGCATATGTTCATCCTCGCGTGTTGTCCCAATTATGGGAGTTATGTGAGGATCCTTTTCAAAAACTATGGCCCTGACTTTGCTCGTCGTCTTTGGAATCATTTTCATGGTCAAGTTCTCATGAATGGCCCTCTAGGCCCATCAGACCGCTAGTAGGCCCAAGTCCCAATCAATCTGCCCCCCCTGGTATACCCTATTCAAGATTGTGCATACCATTTGGAATGCTTCTACGTGGAACCTCTGTGGGGTGCGTCGCTTTTCCTACTACTGCGTCTGGTTCCTATTTTCGATCATTAATCTGGGGCGTGCTTGCTCAGCACTCGTTCACACCCATCCATACAGGTGGGTGCGCAAGCTACTTTTTCCTGGTTGCCCAACTCCTGTTTGACGCTGGGAGCTTCCAAACCACAAGCGCATCCGCCTTCTACATTCGCGCCAGTTTACAATGGTCTCCTAATGTGTACTCCACCATTGTGAGGGTGTTGAGCACAATGACCATTCCAGTGCACCATACCATTGTTGTTCCTATACTGCACTTTCAAATTTGTCCAAAAACTCATCCACCGCCATAACCCCATCATAGGGTGGTGGTTCCCTTGCCTCTGTCATTACGCGATGTAGTGATCTAATCATCATGTTGTAATTTAGCATTGTCACTTCATGCAACCAGCCTTTCCAGCGTTCTACTTCTTCGTCTTAATCCGAACTACTGGAACTGCCACGCTCCCACAAGATTCTCCCATCTGTAGTCGAGTTCACCCGATCCTAGTCTTGCACCGTTATCTGGTAAATACAATCCAGCTCATCATCACGCACAGGTTTAGTGTAGTGTGCTCCTTTGGCTGGGTCCAATGGGACTACTACATGTAGGGAATTTTTCTCGAATATCATCTTCCACTTCTTCAGGTTGATGACTCCATTCATATCAGTGGCCCAGTCTATTCCTAGCAACACGGGATAAGGATTGTTCTCATTAACAATATCTATTACTTCAAAGTCCGTCTGTGTGCTCGCACCTTTGATATCCACTGTTACCCCTTGCAACCTCCCCATGGGCAAAATATTATGTTGGTTCACCATTCGTACTTGAATAGGGGACCACTGTAACATGAGCCTACCCGTACATTCCCATGTCCGCTTCAGTAATACATTCACGTCTAAACCCAGGTCTAGGATTACCTAATCCATTTCATATTCGCCAATCTGCACTGTCAATCTCATTTCCCTCCCGGTGTGCAATGTATGCTTCCCCAATTTCCGGACTATGTGCAGTTCCCCTGACCCTACGCATCTCGTGATCAACTCTTGTAGTCCCTTAACTACCTTGTTGTCGCGCAACAGTTTCATACGTGTCTCCATAAAGGTAGTAAGCATGGAAGGATCGATCCCTAGCTCTGGTTGATCCTTACTACCTGAAGTAGAGGCCTTTGTGAAGCTCTTCTTAGCTTCCATGAATGTCTCCTTTGCGCATTCTAAGTCAAACTCAGGTTCCTTTATAGGAGCCTTGCGAACCCATGTATCTTCCTCGGGCTGATTCCCCTTATCCTCCCCTGTGGTCGTACCACTTCTGAGCATCATGTTCACATTTGGGTCTTCTTCACGTGGTTCAGACCTCATCATTTGGATATTCTGAGTCGGAGGAGGCTGGAGTACCCCTTTCTCGTGCATTTGTGCGATCAACGTAGGACAATCTATCATTTCATGATCAAACTGAGCACAGTATGAACAAGATATTCTCGTTGGGTTGGTACAATCACGAGCGTAGTACCCTAGTCCTCTGCAATTGTAACAAATTAACTGTTTGTGGCCCCTTCCTAGTCCCATGCCTCCTCGTCCTCAACCTTGCCCCTGAAATCCAGAATGTGCCATCCCCGCAGCTAGGTCGAGGCCTCGCATTTCTGTTTGCATTCTATAGGTTGGGGTCCGATCCATCATTAACTCATAGCTGTGACAAGTACGCTCGTCGTGGCCTACTAACCTATAGAAATTACAAAACAACTACTGGGGGGCCTGTGTATACTTCTGCAACAAATGACAATTATCCATCGTGTGTTTTCCTCCTATATGACAGATCGTGCACCATAGCGTGGGTGTCACACTTGGCCCTCCTTGTGCCTCTGGTCTTAAAGGTATTGGCCCCCCTCCTGCCAACTAGTTCACAAATACTAGACAATGATCCTTGTCATGGCCCTGGCCTTTGCATTTTATGCACCACACTTCCTTATGCACCTCTGGCCATGGTGCTCTATCCTGCCTCAAGATCTGCATTTCTAGGCAGAGATTCTATAGTTGCACGTGGATTTGTTGAACTCTCAACCCCAGATCTTGTATCGGTGTTTCATGCAATCTCATCGCCATTTCCAATGCTTAGGCCTGGGTTGAAAGCTTTTGTTATGACAACACCGTCCTCAGGTGTGGTGTCAAAGACACCACAAACCATGTGTAGTGTTACGCATACGTTAGCGTCATATTAGCCTCACGGATCGTACTCTTCAGTTGCTGATCTAGATCCCAGGGGGTCTCGCCTAGAAGTATCGTGATCTATTTGAACCCAATGATTGATTGTGTCTCTGATTTCGGCCGGCTAAATTCTCTATTCAGCACATTTTGGATCTTTGTTATTCTTACATTTGGGTGATCATTAGAGTGCTTAATATACCATGTCAATGCGCGATTCTGCAGCATGCTCACCAATGTAGCCTTCTTAATGTTTTCGTCCGTAACCCCTTGCGCTTCCCACACTGCTCTTACCACAAACCAAAACTGGTCTGGATCCTCATTCCCTATTCCTATGAATATGGGTAGCTTGATCGCACTCGCCATCCTAAACTGCGGGGTTGGTCGGGGTGGAGTGGGTGGAGATGGAGGTGAAGGAGGTGAAGCAGGTGGTGGCAGGGCTGGAGGTGGTAACTGTGGAATGCACTAAATTATAAAACTAACCACACTTCTCGGAGAGACTCGAGTGAGATCTACCTCACTTTCTCGCGAAGGTGAAATTAAGGTACTATTTCCTACTTCCCCACTACCTTTGTAGATCTTTTTGCTCCGCGTCGTTCCAAACATTAATGTATTCGTATAACTCGCTTTTCACATAACGACATCCTAATCCAGGTAGTTAAAGATTTAATGTACTTACCTCACATTCCCTTGAGAAAATGTTGTTCTATTTCGTTGTAGCTCACGGTCATATCTATCGCAAACTCAGTGATAAATCCCCCTATTATCTGGTTGAGCCAATGGTCCATAGCTCGCGCAATCTTATCTTCTAATGCCTCTAGTCTGCACACTAGCTCCAGAGTCCACATGACTGGTTGGTCGAGCTACACCTTCCTTGGCTGTTAGCTAACCTCGCAATCCACTCATATAGTTCAGAAGGAAAGGATGTGAAGAAGATCTCATGGATTTCTGTATATATGTAGCGATCCAGCCACCTTTTCTCGGATACCTGCGGAGTTCTATTTTCCTGTGTCACAAACTCGTGAATCTTGTTGTCCAACCACTCTTCAATTTACTTCTTTGTTGGGTTCCAATGGCACAACATCAAACATCCCATAGGCAGATCCCGATCCCGACAACAGAACCATTTGTTGGCTTGTTGGGGCCTGACCTAAGTTCAGTAGTGATTTAGCAAAACAAATCCCGAAACTACCGGCCCTTTTGGCAACAGTCCGCGGTGCACGGACTGAGGTCTCACCCGAGGTAGTATGGGAGGGTGTTGGAACTAGGTTTCCGCACCCTAGGGATGTCTTGATGAAGTCTAGGAAGTTCGCGAACCTAACCTGCGCGCTTACGCTGCTCCGTTTAGCCATCTGTCCTTCACTACTTGTGCAACTACTTTTGCGCATCTCTGTAAAGAACATGAAGAGGTGCTATCTAGATCCCTTATCCTTACTATGCTATTATTATAGATCTTAACTTAATTGTGTGGGCCCAAGATTCTCATTAATCATTCAACGTTCATAACAAGTGCGCGCAATCATAAAACTGTAAAGAGATGCATAAATATAACAGAAGCATAGACACACAGATTACAAACAGAAGCACAATATTCCAAATCAAACTTATCTTTATTAATTCTTTTTCCAAGTACAATCCCAACACTGCCTTGCGCACTCAGCTGTAGGAGTCCACGCACACATCCCAAAAATAAAATCCTAGAAGAAACAAGAGGAAATATGAAGGAAATTGTCAAGGAAATGCGAGCAAGGTTACGTGGCACGTGGTCCATGCTTAAATCCACGTATATGTATAAAGCATTGGCTGTGGTGGTTCTAGGCCTTGGGAATTTAATAAATTATTATTATATTTACAAATTAAAATATATTTTATGACATTTAGTATAGTAAAATTAATTATATACAACAAATTAAATTAATTAAATTGATATAACTGATTTAATAAAATTAATTGGAATGACTCCAAATAAATAAATTCTATTTAATATAAAATTCTTGACATATTTAGGGTTTTAACTAACTATATATAAAGTCTACATATTTTAATTAGTCAAATTTATTTACAATTTATAAATAATATAAAATACAAAATTTAACATGTTTTCACATGCCGAGGCAGTGAAAATGAGCCAAACTTTGATCTATCGTATCTTTTCAACCGTAAATCAAAATGAAGTGAAATCACTGTCATTAGAAGACTATGAGGAAGATAAAAGCAATGGAGCTATAATAAATGAAAATCAAAACAACTTGAAAACACACAAAGCAAAAGAAAGCATATTAAAATGACATTAAAAAAAATTATATGGAGTGCCCCATGATTTTGAAAAATTAAGCGGGGATAGTTGTGGCCACAAAAATTAGCAACACATGGGGACAAAGTAGTTATCTATGGTTTAAATAATAGGGCTAAATTTAGTGCAAAGGATGAGATTAAAAGTTTCCATACATAATCTTGTGATAGTTGTTCAAAGGTCCGAATAGGGAGGACAAGATAAAATATATATATAAGCTCTTAAGAAATTAAAGTACTTGAATTGGTGAGTTTACAATAATGAATCCAAATGCAAGGATTATTTAATATCTTTTAATTTCCTCTCTATTACTAGATAGATAATATTTAACCATGAGGTTTTGAGATTAGCATACATATATTTATTGTAGATAACCTCTCTTTCCTGACATTTTTTCACTACCCGCGAGTGTTTGTAGCCTTGACAAATATGACTTAGCACAATAAAATAAAAGTCTTGTTGCCAGTGAGAATCTATAGATCCAATGGTTTTACTTGTACTTCCCCAACATATGTGCTTTAACCTCTCTTATGTGCCACCCTTTTTATTAGTATATTTGGAGAATTCCATTTAGCAATTTGTTGAAGAGAGCAGGGTGGTACAAGATGAATTATATTTTAGGAAATAGATCCAATACTAGTTAAGTTTGACATCACTAGTGTTCGCTTCATCTACCAAAGTATAGTATTTAGTTGTGGAGGGTATGGCAGGGATTAAAAGCAAAAAATGTAGACAATTCATACCTTTATAATGATGAACTTATAATACTTGTATCTTGTCTTAATCTTCCCCATAATTATTGATGAATGTAAGAGAAAATTGAAAACTTGGTAAGGATGACCTTTAGATAAATAAAATCATATTGAAATAATAGTGTAAATAATACCCATGTGTACCAATTGGTGTTATGTAGGCCCAAATATTTCCCCATATAGATTTTAAAGTATCACAAAATCCAATCCAAAAGCAAAACAAGCGAGATCAAATTATTACCTACTAAAGATGAGGCTTACAACAAGATTTTAAAACAAAATGAACAAGATACTAGATAAAACTAGGGTAAAATGCATAGATTCCCTTATGTAATTTATTGTTATGGCTTTGAATCATTCTTCTCTAGGAAAAATTAAAGACTCATTGCTTATTTCATACTTGCATTATTTAAAAAAACAAAAGAAAAGTGGTCTAAACTAAAGTACTCCTATCTCTACTCCTACAATAATGGAAGAAAATAGAAGTATAGTCATATTTCCAATGGATCCATTCAAACACTTTTACTCCTACAATTATATTTACATCAATAAAAATTAGTAACATAAATTAAATTATAATTAAAAGTATTAAAATAAAACTTCAATCTATTTGTATATTTTTACTGTAGAGTCAAAAACACACGTGATATACTAAAACACAAGAAAAGAATCTACTCTACTCTTCAGTGGAGGCCAAACTAGATTGATGAAAGCAATAATTAGAAAGAGGAAGAATATAAATGGCACATGACACAATATTTCTCTGGGGAAAGAAACAGCTCAAAATTTTGACTATCTATATTGCATTAACCAGAAGATTTGAGGAGAAAATACAATGCTTGTTCCTCCTAAACAATTCCTGCAGAAGGATAATCTAACTCTCTGCTCACAAGCTAGCTCAATTCAACACTTAGCCTATTCTGCTACCTTCCAAGCCCCTACTTCCTTGCGCAATTCCTAGAGGAATTAGGCTCTATTTAATGAGGAAATCCTTCTTCCATAACTGTGCAATCCAAACTTAGGTCATCAACTGATTACATGCACCATATATACAACTTGGAAAATTATACAACTGATAGTACATTGTCCTTGCACTCTAGTCTCAACTGGGTCTTCCTCTGAACTGACATGCATGAGTTATTCTTGAGTGAATCTTCAGTTAACTAGTATGGTACTAGAGATTCAACAACTCATGTGATATACAAACTCACAAGACAAGAATCTACTCTACTCTTCAGTGGAAGCCAAACTAGATCGATGAAAACAACAATCAGAAAGAGGAAGAATATCAATGGCACATAACAAAATATTTCTTTGGGGAAAGAAACTACTCAAAACCATGACTATCTATATTGCATTAACCAGAAGATCTGAGAAGAAAATACATCGCTTGTTCCTCCTGAACAATTCTTGCACAAGTATAATATAACTCTCTGCTCACAAGCTAGCTCAAGCCAACACTTCGCCTACTCTATTGCCTTCCAAGCCACTACTTCCTTTCGCAATTCCTAGAGGAATTAGCCTCTATTTATTGAGGAAATCCTTCTTCCATAACTGCGCAATCCAAACTTAGGTCCTCAACGGCTTACATTCACCATCTATACAACTCGAAAAATTATACAACTAATAGTACAATGTCCCTAGTCTCAACAGGGTCTTTCTTTGAACTGACATGCATGAGTTATTCTTGAGTGAATCTTCAGTTAATTGGTATGGTACTGGTTGATGCGCTAGTGCACTAATCCACTATTAGACCTCTACTAGTTCCTCCAACAGTTAGAATTATTTTAACTGACTATAACTCAATTAGACTGAGTTATCTAATTACAACTCAAAAGAACTCAACCTGGGCCCCTAAAAATTAGGGATCACTCTACATGACTCTAGATAGACTTCCAATTCGAATTTCTTAAGTCAATTAAGTCAATTTAACTTAATTAACTATTACGAGTTGTTATGAGAATAGAATTACAATTTAATTTCCAATTTAATTCAAGGACAATTAAATTAGAAATTCCCAATTTAATTCAAGGAAAAATTAAATTAGAATTTCTAGATGCAAATTTTAACATTTCTTGTTGCAACTTTCAACACTCCCTCTCAACAACAAAGGAATTCAACTCTATCTTGATCTTGAACCTTTAGAATGTTCTTCATGCAACACTTATCTCTAGTGTTGTTGCTACAACAAATCCTGAAATTGAAAAAACATCCAACCTAAATCAGTCTGATGCATCTGTCATCAAAGTCTTTGACTGCTTCTAGCTTTGCTTCTATTGACTGAAAACTCTTCTCTTCTCCCGATTCTGCCTTTCTGCATTGTTTTCAACTCTGCTCTATGCTCTCCAATATCTGACTGCTACTAGTCTTTGTCACTCTGATCTATGACTGCATTAATCTTCACTGATCCATCCTGCTACTATGCACTTTTGGTCTCCCATAGCAAAGTATGGTCCATGAGAAAAAACCTCTCAATGGATCTTGCCCAATTTCTACCCTCTTGGGACTAACACTTTACATTTCCCCACCTCTCACCTAGAGGTATGGTTGCATGTGCTCCCTCTGCCCACTTGGCTCGAAATTTCCCCCTACTAGAGTTCTCTACTTCAGTGGATTCCTCTACTCGGTCTCCTCTCTGCTTCTCAAATTGTATCTACTCCACAATTGTCTGAGACTACTTCTGAGGCTGCTTCTTCTCTTCTTTAGTGGATCTCTCCACTTATTCTCCTCTTTGCTCTTGAGGCTTCTTCTGGGGCTACATGTTGAGAGGTAATTCACTCTCCCTATAAACCACCAAGTCTTTAACCTTTTCCTTTCTCTTAAAGGATTTTCATGCATCTTGTACCTCAAGAGCATGTAGGTTCTTAACTTATACACCGATCTGTTTCACCTGTCCTGTGGCGATGTGCCTTAGGAAAACCTTTCCCTTACTAAAAGTCACATCATAGCCATGGTCTTCTAATACCGTAATGGAAACAAGATTCTTCTTTAGTCCTAGAACATACATCACATATGTCATTCTAAGAGGGGAGCCAGACTCCCTCTAAAAGGTAATTGTATAGATCCCAGTAGTGCTATACCTCCCTTCATCTCCAAACTCTATGTTCTTCTTGAGGTCTTTCTCCTCAAAGTCACTAAAGAGATCTATATTCCCCGTCATATGGAACGAGGCACCATTGTCAAGATACCACATGCCTCCCATTACAGTGCTGGCCATGCATGTAATGGGAGTGAAATCAAGTTCGAATTGTGAATCTAGAGCTTCACCTATTATAGCTACTGCATGCTCCTTCTTGCTTACTTTCTTCTGTAGGAAATTCATGGCATATTTCCAGTGCTCATGACAATGAAAAGACTTGAATTTCAATAAGTCCATCTTCTTGTCGATCGCCTCACCTTGGGACTTCTTTCCCTTGGCTTTCTTTGGCTTACTTGCTAAGGAAAATTTCTCTTCCACTTCTTTGGAGGAGGTCCCATCTTTGGTGTTACGTAGAAACTCTTCTTGTACCAAATCCGACCACAATTGTTCCCAATATGGAATCTTCTCCCTCCCATTGATAGAGTCCTAATAATTATGCCAACTCTTGGGAAGTCCTAAAAGAGATAGGCTCACCATATCACCCTTGGCAATAGTAATCCTAACACTTTCAAGCTCATCCCGACAATGGGTGAACCTAGTCAAGTAATTTGGAATTGAGTCACCCTTCTCCATCTTGATCTTCCTGAGTTTGTCCTTGAATTCCAACTTCCTATGGTCACTGCTATTCTAAAACAGGTCTGTCAACGCCTTCCACATTGATTATGGAGTATCCTTGCCATGGAGACTCAAGACAATGTGATCTCGAAATTCCTCAAGGATAATTTGCCTCACCCTTGCCACACACTTGCTCCATTCAACCAGATCTTTAGCATTTGATGTTGGAGGCTTAGGAATGTCTTGATCAATGAATTACTTGAGGCCATTATCGTCTAGCATTGCTTCCATCATGTCCATCTATGCTATGTAATTCGAGCTACCATCCAAGGCATACTCAAGTCTCAAACTATAGAAAGTCATTTTCTGACTCTAAAGTATTAATTGTAAATTTGAATTTCACTTGCACAACCAAACTCGACATCTCCTCTTCTATATTATCTTTAGCTCTGATACCAAGTGTATTTTTAATATAGATTCAACAACTTATGTGATATACTAAAACACAAGACAAGAATCTACTCTACTCTTCAGCGAAAGACAAACTAGATCAATGAAAACAATAGTCAGAAAGAGGAAGAATATCAATGGCACATAACACAATATTTCTCTAAGGAAAGAAACTTCTCAAAATCCCAACTATCTATATTGCATTAACTAGAAGACTTCAGAAGAAATTACGATGCTTGTTCTTCCTCAACAATTACTGCACAAGTATAATCTAACTCTCTGCTCACAAGCTTGCTCAAGCCAACACTTAGCTTATTCTGCGGCCTACCAATCCCCTAGTTCCTTGCGCAATTCCTAGAGGAAATAGCCTCTATTTAATGAGGAAACCCTTCTTCCATAATTTCGCAATCCAAACTTAGGTCCTCAACTCATTGCGTGCACCAGTTGTACAACTCATAAAATTATACAATTGATAGTACATTGTCCCTGCACTCTAGTTTCAACTAGGTCATCCTTTGAACTAACATGCATGAGTTATTCTTGAGTGACTATTTAGTTAATTGGTGTGGTACTGGTTGATGCACTGGTGCACTAATCCACTACTAGACCTCTACTAGTATCTCCAACAGTTAGAACTAGTTTAACTGACTATAACTCAGTTAGATTGAGTTATCTAATTACAACTTAAAAGAACACAGCTTGGACCTCTAAAAGTTAGGGTTCACTCTACATGACTCTAGATAGACTTCCAACTTGAAATTCCTAATTCAATTAAGTTAATTTAAATTAATTTAACTATTACAAGTTGCTATGAGAATAGAATTACAATTTAATTCAAGGAAAAATTAAATTAGAATTTATAGATGCTATTTTTAACATTTGTTGTTGCAATTTTCAACACTATTATGTACATTTATATCTAATAAGTTTAGGAAAAGAAATTTAATTACAAGAAACCTCTCTTGAAACGAATTCTACGACCATATTCCAATTGGATCATAAAAATTAGGATGGACCTCTATTAATGATTGGATGAGATTAAGAGAAGAGGATGAAAGGTCAGATTCTAATGATATACCTTTAAATGGTGTAGCTTGTAGAAAAGTTTTAGTATTATGTACAAGCAACAGAGTATTAGAAATATTATGTGAAATTGAATAATCCAAACACTTTTCAAATGGATCATAGAAGTGAAAATGGAAATCTAATGAATGTTTTGGAATGTTTTTATATAGATTTGATGGTTGGCCATATTGAAATGCCACATTTTCAAGTGCAGAAGCTTGTTGAAGATTTATTTCAGAAGAAAGAATAAGCTGGTATGTTATGAACACCAATTAAAATTGGAAACCTTGAAGCTCTTGATGCTCATAATTTAGGCCCTAAAATTCATTTTCATGTTCTTTTGTTAATGCATTTAGTGAGTCTTCAATGGTTGAGTGCTCAAAATGCCAACATAAACTAACAAAAACCTTAAATAAAAAATTTGAAACAAACCACAAAAAATAAATAATGTAAAATAAAATTATGTTGTCATTTACACTATTGTTACAAATAATGTTATAAGACAGCTGTAATTTATTTGAAAGACTTTCTTTCTTACAAGTGTCATCCAAGATAATGTAATTTGAACTCATACTAGCATCTACTTGTGAATGTGAAATAGGTTTAGGATTATGGCCGAGAATGGGAACTTGAATATTGTAAGAATAAAAAATTGGAATGGATTTATTTTCAAGAAAATTACATTCATTATAATATTTTGGGGATTCAAGATGAGGGTCTGTTAAGGAACCAACTCACAAAAAGATAGAAAAGATAGATCAACGACTTTAGAATCATCCTCTTCGAGGGGGAAACCACCTTTACATTACTCAAGTGAACAATTCTTGGATGATACAAATGACAAAACGTCATTTCTATATATAGGAGTCTAAGGGGGCACAACAATAACAATAGTGGGCTTCTATGGGGCACAATAATAACAATATGGGGACAATAGGGGCACAACAATAACAATAAGGGCTATAATGACAATAGTAATGGGGGAATCGCTAGTATTCTAGGGACCTAATATGCCCCTCTCCTTAAAAAAGTGTTTTCCTCAATCCTTGAGTAGTTATGAATGCTTCTGTATAAAATCCTCATCCTCCCATATGAAATCTTTAGTGGGTAAGTTCTTCCACTTGACAAGATACTTCGAAATTGATCGACTTCATAGCTTTTGAGTTCTTGTTTCTGTGACTAATTCAGGTTCCAATATGATTTTTCCTTCGTCGTCAAGTTTCGGCAATATTGTTTGAGTTGGGAGCTTGTCATCAATAACCTTCTTGAAGCATGAAACATGGAAAATTGGGTGCACTCGGGAGGCTGCAGGAAGCTCCAATTTGTATGCCATAGTACCAATATTCTACAACACCTTGTACGGACCATAATACTTTGGTGATAATTTATTATCCTTCTTAGCTTGCTTGAAGGACATTTATTTATATGGTTGTAGCCGTAGAAATACTCAGTCACCTACATCAAAACTTCTTTCATTGCGATGTTGATCTGCCTATTGTTTCATTCCATTCTGTGCCAAAGTTAGGATATCCTTTAAGAGTTGGAGAACTTGTTGTTGATGCTCGATGTGATCTTCCACTGCTTGAACCTTAGAATTTTCTCTTAAATATGAAGTGATGGACGGTGTGTGATATCCATAAAGTGCCATAAATGGGGTCATTTTTGTTGCAGTATGGAAGGAAGTGTTATACCACCATTCACCCAGAGTCAACCATTTGAACCATTATGTTTGTTTATCAGATACAAAGCAATGAAGATATCCTTCCAAACATTTGTTTACTATCTCAGTTTACCCAGCAGATTGAGGATGATAATATGAGCTATGAGCTAACTGAGTACCAAGACAAGAAAATAATTTTGTCCAAAAATTTCCAACGAAAATGGGATCTGTGTTGCTTACAATAATATTTGGGTTTCCATGTAGCTTTTGAATTTTTTTCCATAAATGCAGTAGAAACTGTACTGGATTTAAATGGATGAGATAATGCACAAAATTTTGCATACTTGGTAAGTCTGTCAATTACCACCATGATGACACTCTTTCCTTTAGACTTGGGTAAACATGTGATAAAATCCATTGAAACCTCCTCCCAACGTTGACTTGGAATGGATAAAGGTTGTAATAGAACTAGGGTCTTAATTGTTTCAACTTTATTTTGTTGGAAAACCAAACATTTC
>APFE031046678.1:121935-155503 GCA_000404065.3 Pinus taeda | reverse complement strand
TTCCCTTTTTTGTAGATGATTTCAAAGTCATAACCCAACATCTTTGTGACCCATTTTTGTTGCTCTTATAAAGATAATCTTTGTTCTAAAAATTATTTAAGATTATCATGATCTGTTTTTACCTTGAAGTGTCTTCCCATTAGGTAGGGTCGACATTTCTTAAGTGCATGTAGTATTGTCAACATTTCCTTCTCATAAATAGATTTTTGTAAATACTTTCCTTTGATTGGATGAATTTTGAAAGCAATGAGTCTTTCTTCTTGCATTAAAACAACACCAATTCCATTTCCTAAGGCATCACATTCCACAATAAAGGTTTTTGTGAAGTCTGGCATAACTAAGACAGATGCTTGGCACATTGCATCTTTTAGAGGTTCAAAGGCCTTCATTTCTACTGGAATCCATAAAAATGCATCTTTCTTCAATAATTTTGTTAGAGGTGTTGCTATTATCCCATAATTCTTAACAAACTTGCTATAATACCCTTTCAACCCGAGATTTTCCATTCCTTAATAGCTTTAATTTTTCTAGGTTCTACCTTAACACCTTCATGAGATACAATGTGAGGTGCATCATATAAGTATGTGCTTATTATATTTTATCAAGGAATGATCATGTTTTAAGAAAAATGTACTAATACAATGTGTGTTGAGACAGCTGATATGCACAAGAGTTCACGTGGGTGCTAGTTGTATCAATATGGTTGATATCTATGTGTTGATTGTAGACTATGTCATTGTTATTAACCTTGTTAAAAGGTTGAATTCAAAATTTGATGGTGTCAGTCTTGGTAAAAGGTTGATTTCCAATCTTATGAGAACATGGTTATAAATATTCTCTTGATTCTTGGAACATGTCACTGAAATGAATTCTAGATTTGTGAATGATTGTAAATCAGTGTGCTTGGTATTAATATGGCAGGGTAATAGTTTATTTTCTTATGTTGATATAACTAACAACTGGTTGTGTGTGAAAGTACATAAAAAGACTCAATTGTAGCATGAAGTAAAAGCATGGACAATGGTATGGTGTAACATAGGATGGACCAAGTCCATCATGAAAAAGAAAAAGGAAGTTCCCCTAAAATAGTAGATCCCTCTAGGATCTATTTTGAGGGATGTTAAAATTTTAAGGTTGCCATATAATCATGGTAAATAATTAGTCTAATTTTGTCTATATGTGTGTTTTAAACAACACAAAATAATGGACAACAAAAGTAAGATAATCATTGAATGCATTTACTATTCATAATGTTATACATTTATACAATGTGTATGACCCTTGGTTTTCATATCCCAAGTGGTCTCTTGGACTCCAATGATTATTCACATTCCACACCCAAAAGCCTTAGCAGGTTAGGTGTCCAACATTTCCCCCTGTAATCTGAAGGGGTATATAAAAGCCCAAGAAGAGATCTATATTAAAAAATTACAACAATTCATGACGACAATAGATTGAATGTGCTTTTTTAAGATAATGGTATAAGGTGGAAGAACTTGAGGTCTCAACTGACAGTGGTTTACCACTGACCAACAAGACAAGAAAAGTTAGTGCAGTTACTGGAACAATTCCAAATATGGTTAGAAGTTGAAGTTTTCTTCTAGAGGAAGTGCTCCCTAATGTTGTGAAAAGGGAGATATTTGGGCCTCAATTTGGAATGCTTGTTGTTGTTCGTCGAACAATTCCAAATATGGCTAGAAGTTGAAGTCTTCTCCTAGAGGAATATTCTACAAAAGGGAGACCACTGAGGTCTCAACCTATAACTCTTCCAAATTTGGCTAGAAGTTGAAGTCTTCTGCTAGAGGAAGTGTTTCGAAAAGGGAGACCATTGAGGTCTCAACCTGCGATGGTTTAAGGAAGGCCACCAACCAAAGACATGCTCATGGGATTCTCTATCTCAAGCTACAACTTTGAATATGGGTATGGCTGACTCTAGCTATTGGCTTAGGCAACGGGCTCATATTATAGTTTAGTCTCACTTGATGTATCTTTGAAGCTTGTAGATAACTATGAATTCCCCCCTTGTCAGTTACAAGGTGAGAAGATGAAGAAAACTCAACTGCAATATTTTTCAATACTCGAGAACAAATTATGTGGTATGAGTGAAATATCTTCTTAGTTTAAACAAAGTCTTTCGATAGAAATCACATGAGAGAATATTTATGGCGACGCATTTCGAACCAACAAGTGTGGTTCATCATCTGGTCTTGATAATGAACAACACTTGTTGGTTCGAAACGCCTCGGCCAAAAAAATTCTCTCATGTGATTTCTACTGAAAGACTATTTAATTCATTATGGATCACAGAAGCTTGAATACAAATATCTTCTTGGTTGTTGAAGTCCAGTTCCAAGAAGTAATCCATCGAAGGTGAATCTTCATTCTTGTAGGAGGCTTGTTTCTAAAGCATATTTTTGAATGATGAGTGTTCCTATGAAAATGCTTACAAGGTTTAAGATAAAAAAAATGATATTTTTCATGGCCAACTTGATTACAATGTTGGCATTTAACAATCTATTGTTGTGGAGGAGGAGCGGGAACATGTGAAGATGAAATGTCCTGAAGCAATCCAGCACTCTGTAATTGGATTGGCTTGGAATAATCCAGAATATGAAAGGACACATCCTTGTGATATCCAAGACCTATTATGTTCCTATCATTGACAAGCTCTTCCCAAGGTATAATGATGGGCTTGGAAGTGCATACTAAACTTATACATCTGCATGTAAATCTTCTCTTGAACTAGGTAATGCCTCAACCTCAACCTCACTGATCTAATTAGTTTATGGCAGTTGATGGAAGTTTGTCTCAAATTCAAATAAATAATTGTTCTAAAAAAGGACTAGTTCATAATGATGCCCACATTGTTGTAGCTCATCTTGTTGTAGTTGTGATTTGAGCTACAAAAACTCAATATTTTATTCTGCATTTTGCAAACAAGTTCTAATATCAAATAGAGTGTCCTTGCTAATTTTAATTATGCTTTTAATAGTAGACACAATTAGAGTTCTCAATAATTCTAATAAATTTTCAATTTCAGCCACTTAAAAACTTCAAAAAATTTGTTGCAACTCCACCTTATGTTTCAAGAGAGTACTAGTCAATCCAGCCTACTTTGAGCACAATTCTTCAAGAAAAAACCGAGGGCGGAATTTAGTGCACACAAGTCTATTTAGATCATCAAATGAGACTTATAGTTTCCAAGTTTGTGAATGATCTTCAGGGATTTCCACTAACACATCAACCTTCTCTTGTTCTTTATAGTCGCAATAGTGCCTCAACCTCTTTTAGGAATTGGAGATATTGCATGTAATTTTTCCTTCTAGTTTGTTGTATATATTACTGTTCATGACCTATTATTTCCCGAAATTCAGTCCATTTTACTTATCTTATGAATATGTGATCCATAGCATGTCAAAATTTTGGCTTTAGATATTTCTATCCATCTTCATATTCTTGGGTTGCGGCTGGCTTCAAAACAGAAAACAATTTTTACTTCAGAGCACATATCTGGATGTAGAGTACAAACTAAACCCTCTGGATTCAAGCTATGAATTTTGAGCTATGGCAGTGGAAATCCAACCTCAATGCTCTAATTTCCTGTGATAATTCTCTCATGGGGCTTGCTTCTCTAGAAGAAAATGTGTCTGATATCTGACTCTGCTTCAACAACCCTCTATTAATATAACTGATGCGTTTGCAAATACTTAATATAATAATTGCAACTAAATCAATCAAAACTAGAACAACAGCCAAAAGCACCTTTTATATGGGCCTATGATGCTAGGTCTTTTGCTGGTGAAAGGGATGTTATGGACTATGGTACTCGAACAACAACTAGCTCTGTGACACTGAGGAGGAAGAGGAAATTATTGGAGCATCCAAACCTTATGTTGATACTTTCACCATCCTGTTGCACGTTTTCAACACATACGTATTTGCGGCCCTTACTATGATAATGCAAGGTTGAATTAGTGGGATAAATTTTTCTGCACAATTCAATCAAGCCAACCACATTATGCATTGTTTGCAAATAACAAAACCTTACTTTTATGAATTCGCTTCATAGAACAAAACCTTTAGTCAAGAAATAGATAAATGGGCACATTTAAAAATATAGTAAACCAAGAGAGAGATTGCAATATCGACTCCTTATCGTTGAAGTCATATCCTTAAGAATCGAGAACTGGGGATCTGTTAGTGAAGAAATTAAAGTTCAATTCAACATTGAATCATTGCTTTGAATACCATGAATCAGTGAATGAGTAATCGTAGGTTCCAATATCCAAAAGGAAAATGATTAAAATTGTTCCAGGGACAGGATTTTAATCAACATTGTCAACACATACATTCAAGCATAGCATGGCCATCAAGATTTCAACGCACATGGAGACACAAACAATGCCAATGCATCAGCGTAAAAACCAGTGTACACATCAACAGACCAACACATTTCAATGCGCGCACAATATTTTAATAAATGCCTGACAGTAACTAGATTTTAACTCACCTCCAGGAGTTCAACACATTAATAGTTCAACACCATTCCAACGCACTGTGATTGAAATGAACTACTTGAAGGAGATATCATACAGATACTGAAATGAACTGCTAATACAGTGGTTCCATGCTAAAATAACCCGATGCATACAGCCATACACTGCTATACTAGCTTGTTGCTTTAATCAACACAGAGAATGGAACATTGTAACGGATGCACATATAATCTCACATTATACCAGTGCATGCCATTATATCAACCACGAGCAGCAAAGACCAATATTCAATCTTTAATGCGCTTCAGGTAGTGATTTAACATTGGCTCTAACATTTAATATATACCAATGATATCAACATTCGATATATATCAATGCTTTCAATATATACCAGCATTCAGTAAGAACCAGTGATACCTCTAATAGCTATATTCAACACACACAAATCTTTAACATAGTGCATAAACCAACTTAACACAAGAGCTTTAATAGTAGGCAACTTTAATCCAACCGAACGACCAATGCACTAGGAGTTTTGACTAGCAATCTAACCATTGTTCATTCCAACCACTCTAACGCACATGTAGATTTTCAACCAGCGCAGAACATCAACGCAAACGCAGTGAGAAATATAGGAGCTTTAACGTGGTATTCCAAGGATTATACACATTGTCACTACGAATCAATGTGGAAAAATGAAAAATGATGTTTCAATGCATTAGAAATGTATGCAATTCAACAATGAAAGAAGAAAGCAATATGTGGATTGGAATGGAGTTTTGATGGTGTTAGAGAATTAAAGCGATGGATTGGCATAGAGGGACAAGGCTGATAATATTCCTCTGTGTAGTCATAGGGGCAGGTTTTCTCACAACCTAGGAACGGCAAAGTTGAGAGAGGTAATGACCTATGTTCTGAAAAACACTCAGAAAGGAACAAAACCCACAAAACCCACAAGGGGGAGAGTGCAGGTTTACAAAGGCCACAAAAACAAGTGGCTCACACTTGAGCAAGGCAGGAAAGCACCCTCTCTGATACCATGTTAAACAACACAATATAATGGAAAAGAAAAGTAATATAATCATTTAATGCATTTACTTCTTACAATGATATGCATTTATACAATGTGTATCACCCTTGGTTTTCATATACCAAGTGGTTTTTTGGACTCCAATTATTGTTCACATTCCACACCCAAAACCCTTAGCCGATTAGGTGTCCAACAATATATATGATGGTGAAGGACACATTGAACACCAAAACTCATGTGATTGAGTTGTTATAGGTTAATGAATGTTTTTGTGTTTTGTATTTCATTTATTGACTTCATATTTTCTTTTCTTTTTTTACTAATGACCTTGAACATAGCCATTTTGCTTCTTTTTTTTTCCTTGTATTGTCATTATGGTTTCTATTGTTGTCAATATTTCTTCTTTCCTTTTGTGGTTTGGACTTGGTGGTTGTTTGGGTGTGAGAATTGAAACAAAAATGAGTTTTGGAGAAGAGTTGGATAATAAATTAAAAAAAAAACCAATTATAAGTGCAATACCTTCGCTAGACCTTGTGTGTAAGATAAATGGTAGTACGGGAATAGAAGAAGATGACATAATAACTAGGATGGGCCTGGTTGAGTCCATTTGAAATAAAATGGGAAACAATGTAACAACCATGGAAAAGGCACAAAAAAGGAAATTTTCCTATACTTTAATACAACATGGATGAGATATGCAAGGCACAATGACACATTGTGGCTTGACAGGTCGTTAGTTGAAAACCATCATAGTAGCATGGCAACTTATCAATCTCTAAAATTATGATCATTGTGTGAATGACATGGAAGTGGAGTTTATATTTGCCACAATTGGGTAATGCATCAAGGTCATTTAATGGGTTTCAAGTTGCACGGAACACCATTGGGCAAGTTGGCAGGGATGGCCCATTGTTGATAATTGTGTTATGTTTATCCTCGTGGCAATTGTGGTGAGCACGAATGAAAAATAACAAAGTTTGAAAAATGATAGCTTATGAACAACATGGATGAGGACATGTTGCATTAAATAAATTGTTGAATATTGCAACAGTATAAATATCAATTGATAGCGTTGATGATGGAAGCAAGGTAAAAAGTAAAAGGAAAGGAATTGGGTGTGAATTCCTTTGGCTAAGTTTGGAAATTGTTGGTTTCAATTTAATGCATGTTCTGCGTGGATATTAGTAGGTTTTCTAACCTTAACATTGTGAATGTGTGATATTTCATGAAAATGTTAATGATGAAATAAATTAAATGTTGTGGTAGGCTAAGCTATTCAATTTTGATTTGGTTTTCACTTAGCATCTGCACTGTGCATCCCTCCCTAGCACGGAGTTCTGTTGTCGCTCCGTCCTGTAGCTGGTATAAAATATCCCATGGAAGGGTGGCAAAGTTTAGGCCAAGTCCCTTGATCCATCCTACCGTAGCTCTATCCTCCATGTTGTCCGTTGTGAGTGCTCCTTCCGGCAGCGCAATGGTGTTAGCCATTTTGGCCCGCAATAGCTACTCTGTTGCCGACGTTCCCGTGGCACTGTAGGTGACTACCGTTCCTTCTTGTAGGGACTGCATCTGAAGTCCCTAGATTTGTGCCTTGAGGGCCCCCAACACATTCTGTTGCTCCACCATTGCTTCCTAGAGTGCTTCCCTGGGGACCTCGCAAACTGTGTCACCGATGTCGTATAGATCACCCTCTGTTAGTGTAATGGGCTCCCCATCTAATTAGGACGTCTTGGTCTTCTTCTGTGGCCTTGTTCATTCCATACCGCGTGATGGTTTTAGTTGTGTTGATGTTGTGCTTGGGTCGACACCTTCCGCCGTGTCATTTGTCCCCTATCCTGTGGTCAGATTCGGGCCTCTTCCCTCCTGTGTCATGGTTTCCCCAGTTGTTGGTGTTTTTGCTGCTTTGTCCACTGCCTTGGTCTGCACTGCAGTGGCCTTTTCTACCTCGCGGGAAGCCCTTACCTCCTCGGCGAATTGCTCATTCCACTTCTATTGTACCAATAGCTTGGCGAGATCCTTTTATCTTTGTATCGCTTCCTCATCGCGCACTACAAGATTCGGGGCATGCCACTTGGGTGGCCATGACTCGAGCACCGCGAACACAATGTCATCAATCGCGATGAAGGGGAGTTTGGTCCATTTTTTCTTTGGATCCTTCCATGCCCTAATATACACATTGTGCATATCTTCCTTGAAGTCTGCAAAGCTCTGCAGACTATTGTATACCGTGGGTGATAGGCACAGCCATTTGTTGATCCCTATCTGTATGCTTACCTCCATAAGTATACACAAGATCTTGGTCTCACGTATCCGTGTAGCATCCCTTGTTGCCCATAGTGACACGTATTTCGTTGCCTTTGGTAAGTCCTGATCAAGAGGAGGAAACTAATTGTCCTTCAACAATTCCCCTACGACCAACGAAATGGATAAGAGCAACCACACGTAGTGGAAGGCCTTACCCTACTCTTGGGCCTCCTTGCAGTTCATCAGGAATTCCTCACGAAGGAACTGCACCTAGTTGAACTGTACCCGCTACGCACATTGCTCGGCCAGCGCGATGACCATTTTCGGTACCTCGTTGCTACGACATTTTCCCATCACTTTTCTTGCTAGCAGCTGGGTGGCTACGCGCACTCCTTTGTTTTGAATGCTAGTAATGACATAGCCCCTTTGCTTCTTCTCCAAATTGTATTTCTTCTTCATGGCCTCTGCGAGCGCCAAGCCTCTACTTTGGCTAGCTATTTCTGCAGGGTCCCTTCCCGTACAAGGAAGCATATGAATAAGTTCTGCCATGATGGGAATTAACTCCTCCAACCACAAGTACCCATCATGCACTAGGAAAAGTAGCTACCTGATGATGAATATTATGATTCGTGCACGGTGAAAGTGTGGAATCCATAGCAGTTGGAGTAGCTCGGCCTCCTCCACCCCGCTCAACCATTTTTGTGGTTGTAGCATTGTAACTGACCCCTCCTTTCTTTGCTTCAGAAGTTGACTAGTCTCCAAATGTGGGAACGTTTCGTTGTTCGTGAGGTCCCAATCGTCAAATTTTATTATGGGCATGCGGCCCAGGACTAAACCCTCAAATAGAATTCCATCTAGTAGGAGTGGGGTTTCGAGTGTGCTCTTAACAGTATCCATGTCCTTGGGTACTTTTGCTTTTCCTTTCTGGGGGGGATATATTTGTGTAGTTTTGCTGCAGTGTGCACTGGCTGAATGTCTTCCTCCATTTCTTCATCTAGTTCAATATCTTCTATGAAGGCCTGAAGATCCTCCTCCTCATCATCTGTCTCAATATTAACCATCTTTCCCTTGTCTTCCATAGACAGTTTACCGAACCATGGATTTCGCAGAGACATACGGACCGGTCCTGCTACCTATGGATCCTTTTTGGGCCTAGTCATTTGAGATGATTTAGGGATTTACAGGACATCCCCCACTGGCGGCGTAGAGCTCTGAGTAGTGCCTTTGGTTGTTGACATCATTCTGATCAGGAAATCCCGTGTCTCCTTCGACAATGTCTCAAACACTGAACTTGCTCTCACAACCTCCAAATTCATCAGGTCCATACCCAATTAGTAGCGCAGCAACTAAATTCTCAAAACTTCAAGGGTTGTTTGGTGGAGATCCATCTGTGATTTATAGGCCTTTTTGAATTCAAATTTGACTGTTCCCCCCTATTCAGCTCATTAATGTGAGATTGGCGACAGTTAGCCCCAAATCTAGTTCTAACTTCGTGTCTTAATTGCCCACTGCCCGCTCCTTGTTGCCTTAAATTGGACATCTTGTCATGAACAGTGACTCCAATGGTCACTTCCCAACCTACCCGCGCAGCAGTGCAGCCCCCTATGCACATACGCGACCCGTGTGTCATACTGCTCCTACGCACAACCTCCTTGTCGCAGCACCCATACAGACTCTTTTATAGTCTCGTGCTCTCTTTCAACTGCTTGGAGCACTGAGACTGTGCTTCCTACGGATAGGTAAGTGCTTGCACCATTCGGGCGAGGCTTGAAGTCACCTTCCAACCCGGTCCGCGGGCCCTCCTTAATTATCCTCGCGCTAGTCAATGCCTCGCTTTCTTCCTTATATTGTGTGCTTCCCCGGTTACTTTGTCTAATAAGGTGTGGTTGCAACCATGGTAACAAAGCTAAAAATTCTCAACGAAAATCTTCTAATGTGGTGGTATGGCTGCCCATATCTTGTCTTGTCCTTCTATTGATGTGACATGTTTGTGCGATTTCGGTTTCCAATTTTCTGATTTCTGCATCCATTAACATGCTTTTCTGCTTCAGTTGTACCCGATCTTCTTCGAGTTCGTGAAGCTCAAGGCTTCCTTGCCGAATGGATTCTTGAATCTGCATATGTTCATCCTCGCGTGTTGTCCCAATTATGGGAGTTATGTGAGGATCCTTTTCAAAAACTATGGCCCCGACTTTGCTCGTAGTCTTTGGAATCATTTTCATGCTCAAGTTCTCGTGAATGGCCCTATAGGCCCATCGGACCGCTAGTAGGCCCAAGTCCCAATCAATCTGTCCCCCCTGGTAAACCCTATTCAAGATTGTGCATACCATTTGGAATGCTTCTACGTGGAACCTCTGTGGGGTGCGTCGCTTTTCCTACTACTGCGTCTGGTTCCAATTTTCGATCATTAATATGGGGCGTACTTGCTCAGCACTCGTTTACACCCATCGATATAGGTGGGTGCGCAAGCTACTTAGTCCTGGTTTCCCAACTCCTATTTGACGTTGGGAGCTTCCAAACCACAAGCGCATCCACCTTCTACATTCGCGGCAGTTTACAATGGTCTCCTGATGTGTACTCCACCATCGTGAGGGTGTTGCGCACAATGACCATTCTAGCGCACCATACCATTGTTGTTCCTATACTGCACTTTCAAATTTGTCCAAAAACTCATCCACCACCATCACCCCATCATAGGGTGGTGGTTCCCTTGCCTCTGTCATTACGCGATGTAGTGATCTAATCATCATGTTGCAATTTAGCATTGTCACTTTGTGCAACCAGCTTTTCCAGCATTCTACTTCTTCGTCTTAATCCGAAGTACTAGAACTGCCACACTCCCACAAGATTCTCCCATTTGTAGTCGGGTTCACCCGATCCTAGTCTTGTGCCGTTATCTGGTAAATAAAATCCAGCTCATCATCACACACAGGTTCAGTGAAGCGCGCTCCTTTGGATGGGTCCAATGGGACTACTACATGTAGGTACTTTTTCTCAAATATCATCTTCCACTTCTTCAGGTTGATGACTCCATTCATATCAGTGGCCCAGTCTATTCCTAGAAACATGGGATAAGGATTGTTGTCATTGACAATATCTATTACTTCAAAGTCCGTCTGTGTGCTCGCACCTTTGATATCCACTGTTACCCCTTGCAACCTCCCGATGGGCAAAATATTATGTTGGTTCGCCATTCGTACTTGAATAGGGGACCACTGTAACATGAGCCTACCCATACATTCCCATGTCCGCTTCAGTAATACATTCACGTCTAAACCCAGGTCTAGGATTACCTAATCCATTTCATATTTGCCAAGCTGCGCTGTCAATCTCATTTCCCTCCCAGTGCGAAATGTATGCTTCCCCAATTTCCGGACTATGTGCGGTTCCCCTGACCCTACGCATTTCGTGATCAACTCCTGTAGTCCCTTAACTGCCTTGTTGTCGCGCAACAGTTTCATACATGTCTCCATAAAGGTAATAAGCATGGAAGGATCGATCCCTAGCTCTGGTTGATCCTTACTACCTGAAGTAGAGGCCTTTGTGAAGCTCTTCTTAGCTTCCATGAATGTCTCCTTTACGCATTCTAAGTCAAACTCAGGTTCCGTTATAGGAGCCTTGCGAACCCATGTATCTTCCTCGGGCTGCTTCCCTTTATCCTCCCCTGTGGTCGTACCACTTCTGAGCATCATGTTCACATTTGGGTCTTCTTCGCGTGGTTCAAACCTCATCATTTGGATATTCTGAGTTGGAGGAGGCTGGAGTACCCCTTTCTCGTCTATCTGTGTGATCAACGTAGGACAATCTATCATTTCATGATCAAACTGAGCACAGTATGAACAAGATATTCTCGTTGGGTTGGTACAATCACGAGCATAGTACCCTAGTCCTCTACAATTGTAACAAATTAACTGTTTGTGGCCCCTTCCTAGTCCCATGCCTCCTCGTCCACAACCTTGCCCCTGAAATCCAGCATGTGGCATCCTCGCAGCTACGTCGAGGCCTCGCATTTCTGTCTGCATTCAATAGGTTGGGGTCTGATCCATCATTAACTCGTAGCTGCGACAAGTACGCTCGTCGTGGCCTACTAACTTGTAGAAATTACAAAACAACTACTGGGGGGCCTGTGTATACTTTTGCAACAAATGACAATTATCCATCGTGTGTTTTCCTCCTATATGACAGATCGTGCACCATAGCGTGGGTGTCACACTTGGCCCTGCCTATGCCTCTGGTCTTAATGGCATTGGCCCCCCTCCTGCCAACTAGTTCACGAATACTGGACAGTGATCCTTGTCATGGCCCTGGCCTTTGCATTTTATGCACCACACTTCCGTATGCACCTCTGGCCATGGTGCTCTATCCTGCCTCAAGCTCTGCATTTCTAGGAAGAGATTCTATAGTTGCGCGTGGATTTGTTGAACTCCCAACCCCGGATCTTGTATCGGTGTTTCATGCAATCTCATCGCCATTTCCAATGCTTAGGCCTGGGTTGAAAGCTTCTATTGTGACAACACCGTCCTCAGGTGTGGTGTCATGGCTTTGAACCATTCTTCTCCAGGAAAAATTAAAGACTCATTGCTTATTTCATACTTGCATTATTTAAAAAAACAAAAGAAAAATGGTTTAAACTAAAGTACTCCTATCTCTACTCCTACCATAATGGAAGAAAATAGAAGTATAGTCATATTTCCAATGGATCCATTCAAACACTTTTACTCCTACAATTATATTTACATCAACAAAAATTAGTAACATAAATTAAATTATAATTAAAAGTATTAAAAGAAAACTTCAATCTATTTGTATATTTTTACTGTAGATTCAAAAACACACGTGATATACTAAAACACAAGAAATGAATCTACTCTACTCTTCAGTGGAGGCCAAACTATATTGATGAAAACAATAATTAGAAAGAGGAATAATATAAATGGCACATAACACAATATTTCTCTGGGGAAAGAAATTGCTCAAAACTCCGACTATCTATATTGCATTAACCAGAAGATTTGAGGAGAAAATACAATGCTTGTTCCTCCTAAACAATTCCTGCACAAGGATAATCTAACTCTCTACTCACAAGCTAGCTCAAGTCAACACTTAGCCTATTCTGCTACCTTCCAAGCCCCTACTTCCTTGCGCAATTCCTAGAGGAATTAGGCTCTATTTAATGAGGAAATCCTTCTTCCATAACTGTGCAATCCAAACTTAGGTCATCAACTGATTACATGCACCATATATACAACTTGGAAAATTATACAACTTATAGTACATTGTCCTTGCACTCTAGTCTCAACTGGGTCTTCCTCTGAACTGACATGCATGAGTTATTCTTGAGTGAATCTTCAGTTAACTAGTATGGTACTAGAGATTCAACAACTCATGTGATATACAAACTCACAAGACAAGAATCTACTCTACTCTTCAGTGGAAGCAAACCTAGATCGATGAAAACAACAATCAGAAAGAGGAAGAATATCAATAGCACATAACAAAATATTTCTTTGGGGAAAGAAACTACTCAAAACCACGACTATCTATATTGCATTAACCAGAATATCTGAGAAGAAAATACAACGCTTGTTCCTCCTGAACAATTCTTGCACAAGTATAATATAACTCTCTGCTCACAAGCTAGCTCAAGCCAACACTTCACCTACTCTATTGCCTTCCAAGCCACTACTTCCTTTCGCAATTCCTAGAGGAATTAGCCTCTATTTCTTGAGGAAATCCTTCTTAGATAACTGCGCAATCAAAACTTAGGTCCTCAACTGCTTACATGCACCATCTGTACAACTCGAAAAATTATACAACTGATAGTACAATGTCCCTAGTCTCAACAGGGTCTTTCTTTGAACTGACATGCATGAGTTATTCTTGAGGGAATCTTCAGTTAATTGGTATGGTACTGGTTGATGCGGTAGTGCACTAATCCACTATTAGACCTCTACTAGTTCCTCCAACAGTTAGAATTATTTTAACTGACTATAACTCAATTAGATTGAGTTATCTAACTACAACTCAAAAGAACTCAACCTGGGCCCCTAAAAATTAGGGATCACTCTACATGACTCTAGATAGACTTCCAATTCGAATTTCTTAAGTCAATTAAGTCAATTTAACTTAATTAACTATTACGAGTTGTTATGAGAATAGAATTACAATTTAATTTCCAATTTAATTCAAGGACAATTAAATTAGAAATTCCCAATTTAATTCAAGGACAAATTAAATTAGAATTTCTAGATGCAAATTTTAACATTTCTTGTTGCAACTTTCAACACTCCCTCTCAACAACAAAGGAATTCAACTCTATCTTGATCTTGAACCTTTAGAATGTACTTCATGCAACACTTATCGCTAGTGTTGTTGCTACAACAACTCCTGAAATTGAAAAAACATCCAACCTAAATCAGTCTGATGCATCTATCATCAAAGTCTTTGACTGCTTCTAGCTTTGCTTCTATCGACTGAAAACTCTTCTCTTCTCCCGACTCTGCCTTTCTGCATTGTTTTCAACTCTGCTCTATGCTCTCCAATATCTGACTGCTACTAGTCTTTGTCACTCTGATCTATGACTGCATTAATATTCACTGATCCATCCTGCTACTATGCACTTTTGGGCTCCCATAGCAAAGTATGGTCCATGAGAAAAAACCTCTCAATGGATCTTGCCCAATTTCTACCCTCTTGGGACTATCACTTCACATTGCTCCACCTCTCACCTAGAGGTATGGTTGCATGTGCTCCCTCTGCCCACTTGGCTTGAAATTCCCCCCTACTAGAGTTCTCTGCTTCAGTGGATGCCTCTACTCGGTCTCCTCTCTGCTTCTCAAATTGTATCTGCTCCACAATTGTCTGAGACTACTTCTGAGGCTGCTTCTTCTCTTCTTTAGTGGATCTCTCCACTTATTCTCCTCTTTTCTTCTGAGGCTTCTTCTGGGGCTACATGTTGAGAGGTAATTCACTCTCCCTATAAACCACCAAGTCTTTAACCTTTTCCTTGCTCTTAAAGGATTTTCATGCATCTTGTACCTCAAAAGCATGTAGGTTCTTGACTTATACACCGATCTGTTTCACCTGTCCCATGGCGATGTGCCTTAGGAAAACCTTTCCCTTACTAAAAGTCACATCATAGCCACGGTCTTCTAATAACGTAATGGAAACAAGATTCTTCTTTAGTCCTAGAACATACATCACATCTGTGATTCTAAGAGGGGAGCCAGACTCCCTCTAAAAGGTAATTGTATAGATGCCAGTAGCGCTATACCTCCCATCATCTCCAAACTCTATTTTCTTCTTGAGGTCTTTCTCCTCAAAGTCACTAAAGAGATCTATATTCCCCTTCATATGGAACGAGGCACCATTGTCAAGATACCACATGCCTCCCATTACAGTGCTGGCCATGCATGTAATGGGAGTGAAATCAAGTTTGAATTGTGAATCTAGAGCTTCACCTCTTATAGCTACTGCATGCTCCATCTTGCTTGCTTTCTTCTGTAGGAAATTCATGGCATAGTTCCAGTGCTCATGACAATGAAAAGACTTGAATTTCAATAAGTCCATATTCTTGTCGATCGCCTCACCTTGGGACTTCTTTCCCTTGGCTTTCTTTGGCTTACTTGCTAAGGAAAATTTCTCTTCCACTTCTTTGTAGGAGTTCCCATCTTTGGTGTTCCGTAGAAACTCTTCTTGTACCAAATCCAGCCACAATTGTTCCCAATATGGAATCTTCTCCCTCCCATTGATAGAGTCCTAATAATTGTGCCAACTCTTGGGAAGTCCTAGAAGAGATAGGCTCACCATATCACCCTTGGAAACAGTAATCCTGACACTTCCAAGCTCATCCCGATAATGGGTGAACCTAGTCAAGTAATTTGGAATTGAGTCACCCTTCTCCATCTTGATCTCCCTGAGTTTGTCCATGAATTCCAACTTCCTATGGTCATTGCTATTCTAAAACAGGTCTGTCAACGCCTTCCACATTGATTATGGAGTATCCTTGCCATGGAGACTCGAGACAATGTGATCTCGAAATTCCTCAAGGATAATTTGCCTCACCCTTGCCACACACTTGCTCCATTCGGCCAGATCTTTAGCATTTGATGTTGGAGGCTTAGGAATGTCTTGATCAATGAATTACTTGAGGCCATTATCTTCCAACATTGCTTCCATCATGTCCATCTATGCTATGTAATTCAAGCTACCATCTAAGGCATACTCAAGTCTCAAACTATAGAAAGTCATTTTCCGACTCTGAATTATGAACTGTGAATTTGAATTTCACCTGCACAACCAAACTCGACATCTCCTCTTCTATATTATCTTTAGCTCCGATACCAAGTGTATTTTTAATATAGATTCAAAAACTTATGTGATATACTAAAACACAAGACAAGAATCTACTCTACTCTTCAGCGAAAGACAAACTAGATCGATGAAAACAATAGTCAAAAAGAGGAAGAATATCAATGGCACATAACACAATATTTCTCTAAGGAAAGAAACTTCTCAAAATCCCAACTATCTATATTGCATTAACTAGAAGACCTGAGAAGAAATTGCAATGCTTGTTCTTCCTGAACAATTCCTGCACAAGTATAATCTAACTCTCTACTCACAAGCTTGCTCAAGAAAACACTTAGCTTATTCTGCGGTCTACCAATCCCCTACTTCCTTGCACAATTCCTAGAGGAAATAGCCTCTATTTAATGAGGAAACCCTTCTTCCATAATTTCGCAATCCAAACTTAGTTCCTCAATTCATTACATGCACCAGTTGTACAACTCATAAAATTATACAATTGATAGTACATTGTCCCTGCACTCTAGTTTCAACTAGGTCATCCTTTGAACTAACATGCATGAGTTATTCTTGAGTGACTATTTAGTTAACTGGTGTGGTAGTGGTTGATGCACCGGTACACTAATCCACTACTAGACCTCTACTAGTATCTCCAACAGTTAGAACTAGTTTAACTGACTATAACTCAGTTAGATTGAGTTATCTAATTACAACTTAAAAGAACACAACTTGGACCTCTAAAAGTTAGGGTTCACTCTACATGACTCTAGATAGACTTCCAACTTGAAATTCCTAATTCAATTAAGTTAATTTAAATTAATTAACTATTACAAGTTGCTATGAGAATAGAATTACAATTTAATTCAAGGACAAATTAAATTAGAATTTATAGATGCTATTTTTAACATTTGTTGTTGCAATTTTCAACACTATTATGTACATTTATATCTAATAAGTTTAGGAAAAGAAATTTAATTACAATAAACCTCTCTTGAAACGAATTCTACAACCATATTCCAATTGGATAATAAAAATTAGGATGGACCTCTATTAATGATTGGATGAGATTAAGAGAAGAGGATGAAAGGTCAAATTCTAATGATGTACCTTTAAATGGTGTAGCTTGTAGAAAAGTTTTAGTATTATGTACAAGCAACAGAGTATTAGAAATATTATGTGAAATTGAATAATCCAAACACTTTTCAAATGGATCACAGAAGTGAAAATGGAAATCTAATGAATGTTTTGGAATGTTTTTATATAGATTTGATGGTTGGCCATATTGAAATGCCACATTTTCAAGTGTAGAAGCTTGTTGAAGATTTATTTTAGAAGAAAGAATAAGCTGGTATGTTATGAACATCAATTGAAATTGGAAACCTTGAAGCTCTTGATGCTCATAATTTAGGCCCTAAAATTCATTTTCATGTTCTTTTGTTAATGCATTTAGTGAGTCTTCAATGGTTGAGTGCTCAAAATGCCAACATAAACTATCAAAAACCTTAAATAAAAAAAATTCGAATAAAAATTTGAAACAAACCACAAAAAATAAATAATGTAAAATAAAATTATGTTGTCATTTACACTATTGTTACAAATAATGTTAGAAGACAACTGTAATTTATTTGAAAGACTTTCTTTCTTACAAGTGTCATCCAAGATAATGTAATTTGAACTAATACTAGCATCTACTTGTGAATGTGAAATAGGTTTAGGATTATGGCTGAGAATGGGAACTTGAATATTGTAAGAATAAAAAATTGGAATGGATTTATTTTCAAGAAAATTACATTCATTATAATATTTTGGGGATTCAAGATGAGGGTCTGTTAAGGAACCAACTCACAAAAAGATAGAAAAGATAGATCAACGACTTTAGAATCATCCTCTTCGAGGGGGAAACCACCTTTACATTACTCAAGTGAACAATTCTTGGATTATACAAATGACAAAACCTCATTTATATATATAGGAGTC
Source organism: Pinus taeda (assembly GCA_000404065.3). Taxonomy (NCBI): domain Eukaryota; kingdom Viridiplantae; phylum Streptophyta; class Pinopsida; order Pinales; family Pinaceae; genus Pinus; species Pinus taeda. The sequence continues at coordinate 137,449 of APFE031046678.1, read as the reverse complement.
TAAGGGGGCACAACAATAACAATAGTGGGCTTCTATGGGGCACAATAATAACAATATGGGGACAGTAGGGGCACGACAATAACAATAAGGGCTATAATGACAATAGTAATGGGGGAATCTCTAGTATTATAGGGACCTAATATGCCCCTCCTTAAAAAAAGTGTTTTCCTCAATGCTTGAGTAGTTATGAATGCTTCTGTATAAAATCCTCATCCTCCCATATGAAATCTTTAGTGGGTAAGTTCTTCCACTTGACAAGATACTTCGAAATTGATCGACTTCATAGCTTTTGAGTTCTTGTTTCTGTGACTAATTCAGGTTCCAATATGATATTTCCTTCCTCGTCAAGTTTCGGCAATATTGTTTGAATTGGGAGCTTGTCATCAATAACCTTCTTGAAGCATGAAACATGGAAAATTGGGTGCACTCGGGAAGCTACAGGAAGCTCCAATTTGTATGCCATAGTACCAATATTCTACAACACCTTGTACGAACCATAATACTTTGGTGATAATTTATTATCCTTCTTAGCATGCTTGAAGGACATTTATTTTATGGTTGTAGCCGTAGAAATACTCAGTCACCTACATCAAAACTTATTTCATTGCGATGTTGATCTGCCTATTGTTTCATTCCATTCTGTGCCAAAGTTAGGATATCCTTTAAGAGTTGGAGAACTTGTTGTTGATGCTCGATGTGATCTTCCACTGCTTGAACCTTATAATTTTCTCTTAAATATGAAGTGATGGATGGTGTGTGATATCCATAAAGTGCCATAAATGGGGTCATTTTTGCTGCAGCATGGAAGGAAGTGTTATACCACCATTCACCCAGAGGAAACCATTTGAACCATTATGTTTGTTTATCAGATACAAAGCAATGAAGATATCCTTCCAAACATTTGTTTACTATCTCAGTTTACCCAGCAGATTGAGGATGATAAGATGAGCTATGAGCTAAATGAGTACCAAGACAAGAAAATAATTTTGTCCAAAAATTTCCAACGAAAATGGGATCTGTGTCGCTTACAATAATATTTGGGTTTCCATGTAGCTTTTGAATTTTTTTCCATAAATGCAGTAGAAACTGTACTGGATTTAAATGGATGAGATAATGCACAAAAGTTTGCATACTTGGTAAGTCTGTCAATTACCACCATGATGACACTCTTTCCTTCAGACTTGGGTAAACATGTGATAAAATCCATTGAAACCTCCTCCCAATGTTGACTTGGAATGGATAAAGGTTGTAATAGAACTAGGGTCTTAATTGTTTCAACTTTATTTTGTTGGAAAACCAAACATTTTGCCACAAACTTTTGAATATTAGACTTAAGGCCATCCCAAAAAAATTCCTTCTTAACCTTGTGGTAAGTTTTTAAAAATCCTAAGTGCCCTTCAAAGGGAGAGGCATGAAATTCCATAAGAATCTTTTGTTTGAGTTGGGAATTCTGAGATAGGTATAAGCGATCTTCATACCATAACGAATCAGTTTTATGACTAAATGTATCAGATGTACTAGGATCTTGTTGTATCTTTTGAATGAATGGCCACACTTCTTTGTCATTCTTCCATTCATCCTTTGCTTCATTTATCCAATCTGGTTGGATAATAGAAATGGCACAAAGCAATTTCTTCCACATCCTCATCCTTTCTTGAGAGTGCATCTGCCACAACATTTTGCTTCCCTTTTTTGTAGATGATTTCAAAGTCATAACCCAACATATTTGTGACCCATTTTTGCTGCTCTTCTAAAGATAATCTTTGTTCTAAAAACTATTTAAGATTATCATGATCTTTTTTTACCTTGAAGTGTCTTCCCATTCGGTAGGGTCGACATTTCTTAAGTGCATGTAGTATTGTCAACATTTACTTCTCATAAATAGCTTTTTGTAAATACTTTCCTTTGCTTGGATGAATTTTGAAAGCAATGAGTCTTTCTTCTTGCATTAAAACAACACCAATTCCATTTCCTAAGGCATCACATTCCACAATAAAGGTTTTTGTGAAGTCCGGCATAACTAAGACCGATGCTTGGCACATTGCCTCTTTTAGAGGTTCAAAGGCCTTCATTTCTTCTGGAATCCATAAAAATGCATCTTTCTTCAATAATTTTGTTAGAGGTGTTGCTATTCTCCCATAATTCTTAACAAACTTGCTATAATACCCTGTCAACCCGAGATTTTCCATTCCTTAATAGCTTTAATTTTTCTAGGTTCTTCCTTAACACCTTCATGAGATACAATATGAGGTGCATGATATAATTATGTGCTTATTATATTTTATGAAGGAATGATCATGTTTTAAGAAAAATGTACTAATACAATGTGTGTTGAGACAGCTGATATGCACAAGAGTTCACGTGGGTGCTAGTTGTATCAATATGGTTGATATCTATGTATTAATTGTAGACTATGTCATTGTTATTAACCTTGTTAAAAGGTTGAATTCAAAATTTGATGGTGTCAGTCTTGGTAAAAGGTTGATTTCCAATCTTATGAGAACATGGTTATAAATATTCTCTTGATTCTTGGAACATGTCACTGAAATGAATTCTAGATTTGTGAATGATTGTAAATCAGTGTGCTTGGTATTAATATGGCAGGGTAATAGTGTATTTTCTTATGTTGATATAACTAACAACTGGTTGTGTGTGAAAGTACATAAAAAGACTCAATTGTAGCATGAAGTAAAAGCATGGACAATGGTATGGTGTAACATAGGATGGACCAAGTCCATCATTAAAAAGAAAAAGGAAGTTCCCCTAAAGTAGTAGATCCCTCTAGGATCTATTTTGAGGGATGTTAAAATTTTAAGGTTGCCATATAATCATGGTAAATAATTAGTCTAATTTTGTCTATATGTGTGTTTTAAACAACACAAAATAATGGACAACAAAAGTAAGATAATCATTGAATGCATTTACTATTCATAATGTTATACATTTATACAATGTGTATGACCCTTGGTTTTCATATCCCAAGTGGTCTCTTGGACTCCAATGATTATTCACATTCCACACCCAAAAGCCTTAGCAAGTTAGGTGTCCAACATTTCCCCCTGTAATCTGAAGGGGTATATAAAAGCCCAAGAAGAGACCTATATTAAAAAATTACAACAAGTCATGATGACAATAGATTGAATGTGCTTTTTCAAGATAATGGTATAAGGTGGAAGAACTTGAGGTCTCAATTGACAGTGGTTTACCACTGACCAACAAGACAAGAAAACTTAGTGCAGTTACTGGAACAATTCCAAATATGGTTAGAAGTTGAAGTTTTCTTCTAGAGGAAGTGCTCCCTAATGTTGTGAAAAGGGAGATATTTGGGCCTCAACTTGGAACGCTTGTTGTTGTTCGTCGAACAATTCCAAATATGGCTAGGAGTTGAAGTCTTCTCCTAGAGGAATATTCTACAAAAGGGAGACCATTGAGGTCTCAACCTATAACTCTTCCAAATTTGGCTAGAAGTTGAAGTCTTCTGCTAGAGGAAGTGTTTCGAAAAGGGAGACCATTGAGATCTCAACCTGCAATGGTTCAAGGAAGGCCACCAACCAAAGACATGCTCATGGGATTCTCTATCTCAAGCTACAACTTTGAATATGGGTATGGCTGACTCTAGCTATTGGCTTAGGCAACGGGCTCATATTATAGTTTAGTCTCACTTGATGTATCTTTGAAGCTTGTAGATAACCATGAATTCCCCCCTTGTTAGTTACAAGGTGAGAAGATGAAGAAAACTCAACTGCAATATTTTTCAATACTCGAGAACAAATTATGTGGTATGAGTGAAATATCTTCTTGGTTTAAACAAAGTCTTTCGGTAGAAATCACATGAGAGAATATTTATGGCCGACACATTTCGAACCAACAAGTGTGGTTCATCATCTGATCCTGATAATGAACCACACTTGTTGGTTCGAAACGCCTTGGCAAAAAAAATTCTCTCATGTGATTTCTACTGAAAGATTGTTTAATTCATTATGGATCACAGAAGCTTGAATACAAATATCTTCTTGGTTGTTGAAGTCCAGTTCCAAGAAGTAATCCATCGAAGGTGAATCTTCATTCTTGTAGGAGGCTTGCTTCTAAAGCATATTTTTGAATGATGAGTGTTCCTATGAAAATGCTTACAAGGTTTAAGATAAAAAAATGATATTTTTCATGGCCAACTTGATCACCATGTTGGCATTTAACAATCTGTTGTTGTGGAGGAGGAGCAGGAACATGTGAAGATGAAATGTCCTGAAGCAATCCAACACTCTGTAATTGGATTGGCTTGGAATAATCCAGAATATGAAAGGACACATCCTTGTGATATCCAAGACCTATTATGTTCCTATCATTGACAAGCTCTTCCCAAGGTATAATGATGGGCTTGGAAGTGCATACTAAACTTATACATCTGCATGTAAATCTTCTCTTGAACTAGGTAATGCCTCAACCTCAACCTCACTGGTCTAATTAGTTTATGGCAGTTGATGGAAGTTTCTCTCAAATTCAAATAAATAATTGTTCTAAAAAAGGACTAGTTCATAATGATGCCCACATTGTTGTAGCTCATCTTGTTGTAGTTGTGATTTGAGCTACAAAAACTCAATATTTTATTGTGCATTTTGCAAACAAGTTTTAATATCAAATAGAGTGTCCTTGCTAGTTTTAATTATGCTTTTAGAAGTAGACACAATTAGAGTTCTTAATAATTCTAATAAATTGTCAATTTCAGCCACTTAAAAACTTCAAAAAATTTGTTGCAACTCCACCTTATGTTTCAAGACAGTACTAGTCAATCCAGCCTACTTATGCACAATTCTTCGAGCAAAAACCAAGGGCAGAATTCAGTGCACACAAGTCTATTTAGATCATCAAATGAGACTTATAGTTTCCAAGTTTGTGAATGATCTTCAGGGATTTCCACTAACACATCAACCTTCTCTTTTTCTTTATAGTCGCAATAGTGCCTCAACCTCTTTTAGGAATTGGAGATATTGCATGTAATTTTTGCTTCTCGTTTGTTGTATATATTACTGTTCATGACCTATTATTTCCCGAAATTCAATCCATTTTACTTATCTTATGAATATGTGATCCATAGCATGTCAAAATTTTGGCTTTAGATATTTCTATCCATCTTCATATTCTTGGGTTGCGGCTGGCTTCAAAACAGAAAACAATTTTTACTTCAGAGCACATATCTGGATGTAGAGTACAAACTAAACCCTCTGGCTTCAAGCTATGAATTTTGAGCTATGGCAGTGGAAATCCAAGCTCAATGCTCTAATTTCCTGTGCTAATTCTCTCATGGGGCTTGCTTCTCTAGAAGAAAATGTGTCTAATATCTGACTCTGCTTCAACGACCCTCTATTAATATCACTGATGCGTTTGCAAATACTTAATATAATAATTGCAACTAAATCAATCAGAACCAGAACAACAACCAAAAGCACCTTTTCTATGGGCCTATGATGCTAGGTCTTTTGCTGGTGAAAGGGATGTTATGGACTATGGTACTCGAACAACAACTAGCTCTGTGACACTGAGGAAGAGGAAATTATTGGAGCATTCAAACCTTATGTTGATACTTTCACCATCCTGTTGCACGTTTTCAACACATACGTATTTGCGGCCCTTACTATGATAATGCAAGGTTGAATCAGTGGGATAAATTTTTCTGCACAATTCAATCAAGCCAACCACATTATGCATTGTTTGCAAATAACAAAACCTTACTTTTATGAATTCGTTTCACATAACAAAACCTTTAGTCAAGAAATAGATAGATGGGCACATTTAAAAATATAGTCAACCAAGAGAGAGATTGCAATATCGACTCCTTATCATTGAAGTCATATCCTTAAGAATCGAGAACTGGGGATCTGTTAGTGAAGAAATTGAAGGTCAATTCAACATTGAATCATTGCTTTGAATACCATGAATTAGTGAATGAGTAATCGTGAGTTCCAAATATCCAAAAGGAAAATGATTAAAATTGTTCCAGGGACAGGATTTTAATCAACATTGTCAACACATACATTCAAGCATACCATGGCCATCAAGATTTCAACGCACATGGAGACACAAACAATGCCAATGCATCAGCGTAAAAACCAGTGTACACATCAACAGACCAACACATTTCACTGCACTCACAATATTTTAACAAATGCATGACAGTAACTAGAGTTTAACTCACCTCCAGGAGTTCAACACAATAATAGTTCAACACCATTCCAACGCACTGCGATTGAAATGAACTACTTGAAGGAGATATCATACAGACACTGAAATGAACTGCTAATACAGTGGTTCCATGCTAAAACAAGGGAGCCACTGCCGTGGCGGTAGTCCCTGCTGGGTCTGCCAGCACAACAAAATACAAACGCTTTGTAATTTAAAGCAAATAATAAAAATACACATTATTTTCCGTAACTTTTGACATGACGTGCATAAATGCCTGCGGGTGCCATTCGAATTTGTACATAAGAAAACAGCGTAAGATATTCAACGGCTGATTCTGTTTGGAAAGGTTTAAAAAAATTAAAATGAAAAGTGAGCTTTATAAATGCGAAAAAAAATATTATATATATGCATAAAAATATTTTTGGAAAAGAAATTATTATACTTTTGTAATACTCTCATATTTAAGATTTCAAATATTTTGATTAAATAATAACAAATTATTATTAACAAGGAAATGTGAAATTTTGTCCACGGTCAAAACAAATCTACTCTATGCAGCTTTGAAATGTTAAATAGTTTAATTAAATGATAACTGCCTCTTTAGAAACAGTTCGACATTTTATACACTTCAAAAGGCATTCATTCCGTGTATTGATTTGGAATTAAAAACGCACTCTTCTCTATGGAATTTAAGAGTCATTCATATTCTCCTTCGCAAACGTATCTGGATGGAAAATTACCTTTGCATTATCATATATCCGGATTCTTAATTTCTTAATTTTTTTTTTACTTATTTTTCTTCCGATTTTAATTTTTTTTTTACTTATTTTTCTTCCAATTTTAATTTACAGATCACCATACACTTTTATAGGCTTCCATTTTACCAAATCTTTATAACCTTTTATTTTAATCAAACTATATTTAAACAAAACTGCAAGCACTCGCTACTCTGTAGCTTAGCTTAGCTAGTTTATAGATGAGTTTTTTTTAATGGTTGTGTGCATTGTTTATGGATGAGTTATTTTTTTATGGTTGGTGCGTTGAATGTGTGCATCTCTTGTGTGTTAAGTGGTTCATATACATTAAAGGGATAACCATACAATTTTTTGTGTTGAATTCCTTTTATTATATGTTGAAGCCTTTTTTTTAATGAGTCGTGTGCGTTGAAATATGCGTTGAGCCCTTTTTAAGAAGGTCGTGTGGTACATTAAAATATTTGGTATATATGTAATGTGATGGCATATTCTTTAAGCCTTTTTAAAGGCCACCTCGCCACCTGCAACTCAGCCCCTCCCCTGCCAACACTTGCACACAACATGTACTCCCAGTTCGTAATCCCTCCTACCTGTGCAGTTCGTAATCCCTCCTACCTATGCATTTTTGTCAAAGCAAAATCTGGATGAGCTGAATGAATTAACCCCTGCGAAATTACAGAGACAAGGAATAAGGAACAAGCATAGAAGGTAGGCGGCCACACTCTCTGCTCTGAACTTACTCAGGAGAATTAGCAGCTCGACACTCTCTGCTACAAGTGAATCAAGGTACTATGATTTCTTAAACTTTTAATTTAGATATCTCTAATTTCTAACATCAGAGCAAAATCGCTTTACGGATCAAGGTACTATGATTTCTGAAACTTTTAATTTAGATATCTCTAATTTCTAACATCAGAGCAAAATCACTTTACGGATCAAGGTACTATGGTTTCTGAAACTTTTAATTTAGATATCTCTAATTTCTAACATCAGAGCAAAATCGCTTTACAGAGTTCAAAGTTCTGTTTCTTGCTGCATAAAACATTACATTAATATACAGATTTGTCTCTTTATATTATAAGAATCATAGAAGTTCTCTATAATTTTTTCACTAATTTGCTGCATATGTTTGAATTCCCTTCCGAGGTTCAGTGTTACAGATAGATATATTTTGAAAAATAGTCGAACCTCATACGAAGCTGATCAGAAAATTCGAACTCAAATTGAAATTAATCTTGTTGAACTCAAATTTAAACTCAAATCGTGCCATGTGTTGTGTCTCCGATTTGAGAGGGGGGTGAAAATTTCAGGGCCATTTCCATGCCTGCAAGAGATTGCTTCAGTTTACCATATTCTTTACTGAAAAGTCTAACCGATGGCAAACATCCTATTGCTGGCAGCTCCCACTTTAAATCTACCTGTTGCACGCTAACAAAAGATTAGAGTTTACTGCTGCAATTTAACTAGGAACATATGGTAGAAAAGTATGTATGTCAATATAATAGGAATTTCGACCTGGTTGTCTTCCACTTGCTTAAGAATAATGCCTGCAGCTGTGGACAAGGACTTAGCTTGGAAGCGTAATGAATTAGCCTCCTCGTATTCATCTGCATTGAAGGCTTCAGCCAAAAGTCTGAAGACCTCTGAGGTTATGCGAGCAGACAGCTTGCTTTTCTCTTGAAACTGAAGAACCGAGGTCATATTCAAATTTTTAGTCATTTAATCAACATATTTAGAATTCAAATTTTCATGTTTACAGAAAAACCTTTGAGACTGATAGAAGCAAACTTTTTACCAGGTTCAAGAAAAGTTCAAATACTACTACGATCTCTTATTTTGATCCCGTCATAATGATTTATTTCATTAAAATCTCTGTGATTTACAGAGATCAATGGGATTACTTATTTAGTAGCTAAATTGTTTTTTATTATGAAGTATTATGTAAAAGATCAAAAATTACCCAGGAACAATTCAATTGGATATATTATAAAGTATTATTTAAAGCATGAAATTCAAAGTTCCTACGGAGCCCAAAAAAATATAAAACAATGAGATTACCTGGTAGCAAGCTAGTTTTGGAACCGGAAGGATCAAAGCCAGTAAGGCACAACCTGCCGCAAGAGCAGTAGTCCCTGCTATACGTAGATGGTATGTGATTGAATCCATAGTTTCCCTCATCATGAAAGCGGAAATGTAAATGATAACAACCTGGGCAAATGCCACTCGCTTGGAGGTAATATTAACAACTTTGGCATAGGCGATGAAAAAACAGCTGACAGTAACACATGCCGTTGTTGCCCATACTGAAAACCTCTGGGGTTTTATCAACCATAGGCTATCGTGGGGAAGGCTCCATGAAGAGTTCCAATCAGAACAGAGAAGGCGGATCGCAGTGCTTCTCCGAACAAGGCCTCCCCAACGACCGTAACGGTCACAACGTATGCAAAGACAGGGAATGCCAACCAGTGGTGATGCATGCTGCTGTACTGCATCACAATTCCTACCATGAGACATGCCCATCGTGTTCGGAAGGCAGCACTAACTCTGGATTGCCAGAACACTTGCTCGTAGATCACCGGCCCCGCTGCCATTGCTTGCATTCCTGCCTTGTTAGATGACAGTCTCTGCAACAAAAATACAAAATGTTAATCCCTAGCGTAGTTCCTATCCCTATGTTTGTGCCACCTGTAAAAGAATTTGAATATAAACATACCACGATCTAAATTAACATGTTTCATGATAATCTCAAATTTGTAAATAATGGGAGAATAAATTTTTTTGCCAAAAAGAGGAAAATAGCAGTGGAAAACCGTACCAGGAGCTGTAATGGTTGCGGCCAAACAAGCCCATGAATCACGCCCTACTTTGCTTCCACTTACATATATTGTGCCGGACACAGAAAGCAATACGACGGCCCTGAACAGAGCAGGCCCCATGCCCATGTGAAACCTAGATTGTCCTTCCATGGATTTTTAGCTATTCATATACTCAGGAATTGAAACAGTGAATTGAAACAGTGTAGTACAGGTGAAGAAGCATAAGACTAACATATATAAAATCTCAGAGCGGCATAGCAGGAAGTTTGTTTTAGCCACTTGAAAAAATATCCATGTATGTATGGGGCACTACCGAACAGAAACATCCACCAAGTTCAAAGTGTTCGCAGTAGAAGGATACGTGTGTAAGACATGCACAAAGAAATGTGGTAGGCGAGTGGAAATGCTTTACCCTAAGTTTTCAAAGAATGCTTTACCCTAAGTTTTCAAAGAATTATACAGGCAACTCTAAATTTTTTAGCTTTTTAATACAGGCCACTCTAAACTCTTTACCCTAAGTTTTCAGAAAAGCTCGGCAATAAGAGGTCCAAATATAAACTTTGGATAAAAATCGATTGAGCAAAAAAAATTATTTCAAACATTGGGTTAAACATGACATGTACCGAAAATTTTACTCGGTCAAAACGAGGTCAACGATCTATCGATCGCTATTAGTCCCAGGCAGGGACTAATAACCCGATGCATACATCCATACACTGCTATACTAGCTTGTTGCTTTAATCAACACAGAGAAGGCACATTGTAACGGATGCACATATAATCTCACATTATACCAGTGCATGCCATTATATCAACCACGAGTTTTGGAGAAGAGCTGGATAATAAATTAAAAAAAAAAGAACCCAATTAGAAGTGCAATCCCTTCGCTAGACCTTGTGTGTAAGATAAATGGTAGTAAGGGAATAGAAGAAGATGACATAACAACTAAGATGGGCCTGGTTGAGTCCATTTGAAATAAAATGGGAAACAATGTAACCACCATGGAAAAGGCACAAAAAAAAAATTCCCTATACTTTAATACAACATGGATGAGATATGTAAGGCACAATGACACATTGTGGCTTGACAGGTCGTTAGTTGAAAACCATCATGTAGCACGGTAACTTATCAATCTCTAAAATTATGATCATTGTGTGAATGACATGGAAGCAGAGTTTGTATTTGCCACAATTGGGTAATGCATCAAGGTCATTTAATGGGTTTCAAGTTGCATGGAACACCATTGGGCAAGTTGGCAGGGATGGCCCATTGTTGATAATTGTGTTATGTTTATCCTCGTGGCAATTGTGGTGAGCAAGAATGAAAAATAACAAAGTTTGAAAAATGATAGCTTATGAACAACATGGATGAGGACATGTTGCATTAAATAAATTGTTGAATATTGCAACAGTATAAATATCAATTGATAGCGTTGATGATGGAAGCAAGGTAAAAAGTAAAAGGAAAGGAATTAGGTGTGAATTCCTTTGGCTAAGTTTGGAAATTGTTGGTTTCAATTTAATGCATGTTTTGCGTGGATATTAGTAGGTTTTCTAACCTTAACATTGTGAATGTGTGATATTTCATGAAAATGTTAATGATGAAATAAATTAAATGTTGTGGTATAGGTGGCATGATGGAGTAGGGAGCTTAGAAAGAAAATTGTCAAGAAGGCATTGTGGCCTGTGGCACTTTGTTTAAATCATGTGAGAAAGTCATAATTGGTTCCTTGACTATAAGATTCCATGTAGTTCATGGGAGCACAATGTTGGCTAGTTGAATTGTTTATAAATTAAACATTCAAGTACCACATTAATTGTCGACCAGGGAAAGTCTTTTTATTTCAAAGGCACTGCGTACTGTATGTACTTAAAGTCTAAAAGCATTGAAAGCTGTAGTATACGTAATTCTTACGCTATGTCATTACAGGACTGGTTAAAGTGAAAGCAATTGATTAAAATTACAAATCTGAAAAGCAAAATAAACGATGCTTCTGTTGGCAGAGGATCAGGACCCTATCCTCCGGTGGGGACGTTCAGCACCTGCCCCTGTAATCAGAATTACTGATGCACACAGCACTCTCATTCACCGGTGAGAAACAACTCAAAGAGCAACGAAACAGAGTACTAGTAAAGTAAAGAAAACCAGAGGTAATGCTATTAAATCCACACAGAGTACCGAAAAGAACTTACTGCACACTTACACAATCGACAGGAAAATAAATGGGTGAATCTTGTGAGGAAGGTGGGCCCAGTCCTTCTCACAAGATCCCCCGAGAAGACGAAGATGGAATTAAGTGCTCAAAACAGTTGTATATTCATCTGCCAAAAAGATTAAATACAATAGAACTCAGACTTGCTAATGTTCTCAAAGTCTTAGTTACAGACCGACCATTGACATCCCGTTTCATGTAGATGTCTCCTCTTTATAGAGGAGACATCTATTACAATAGAATGTTACACCTATTTAGTTAATCCATTGTGTCAAAAATAAGCAATTCAGAATGTTGTTACAACAATATGATAATGCATCTTTTTCTGGAGCTTTAGCTGTTACATGGTGGATAACTGATTGTCTTCTCGGGATTGTCGTATTCCTTCGCCATTTCCCCATGTTGTTCATGCTAACTGTATGCTTCTTCTCTAGACTTCCGCTTGCTTATGCCACATTACCATTCTCTAGATAGCTGCCATCTGTTGTCTGTGGCTGTTACAAAATAGCTCGCTTTAGGTAATTACTGTTGCTGGTGTTGCAGCAACTGCGCAGTTGTTGTTTCTGGTGTTGCAGCAACTGCGTAGTTGCTGTTTTTCGTGTTGCAGCAACTATTCATTATAACTCTTGCAAGCTTATGACAGTTATTTGACAATTTTAGTCAGCGTTTCCAAGGATAAGTATAAAGATATTTACGAATATGAAATAAACAATTAAACATAGACTTGCGGAAGGTTACTCCCTACCTTGGGGTTAATATGTCATTATGAAATAAAAGCTTTTGCTTATGACTGTAAAAAGGGTAATTATACGGCAAAGGATAAGGTCAAAAATTGGTCAATTGTGAGTCCCAACAATCACCTGTGAGAATTGAACTTCAATTGGGAGGGATAACAATTATTCCTCCACATACACACACTCACATAATGCCAACCATGGTTCAATTCTGAAGTGACATGTTTAATGTCAATTGGAGTTCAATTATTAAAGAAATTTTTAGATTGTATGGTATGCCAAAGATAATTGTGTCTAACCAAGACACTTACTTCACCTCAAGTTTCTAGAAAGTGTTGTTTGAAGGAATTGGAATGCAGTTAGCATTCAATACTTCCTACCATACTCGAACAAATGGGTAAACATAAAAGAAAAATCAAATCCTAAAAGATATGCTTCACATGTATGTGATGGATAAACCTACTAAATGCGAGGACTATCTACCATAGTAGAGTTTTCATACAATCATGATCATCATGAATCATTGAAAATGAGTCTATTTGAGGCACTATATTGTTGAAAGTGTAATACTTTGGTTAGTTGATATTATCTAGTAAATTGAATTACAATAGGACTTGATATGTTAAAGGAAACAAAATAGGAAGTTTTACAATTCAGGTAGAGGTTGAAAGCAACCCAAAATCACTATAAGAGGTACATAGATAAAAATATAACCAAAAGGGAATTTAAGGTGGGGGAACACGTGTATTTCTATGTTAAGCCCAAAAAGAAGTTCATTGAGAATGAGAACTTGTTCCAAATCGGTGATTTGCTACTGTGGACCATTAAAAATTTTGGACAGAGTTGGATCAATGGCATACATGCTTGCCTTACTTCCTAATATTAAAGCACATGATGTTTTTCATATGTCTTTGCTTAATAAATATGTTTATGATCCTAATCATGTCGTTGATTGGGCTATGATCTAGGTGGAACTAGAAGGAGAATTTCATGTTGAGCCTTAATGCATACTAAAGAGGAAGGAGACATTGCTCTAAAACCAAGACATCATTTAGATCTTTAGATCAAGGTGTAGTGGAAGTGCTATGGAGTGGATGAAGCCACATGGTGAGTGGAGGATGCCATAAGAGAGGCATACCCATGTTTGTGTACTGCATAAGACATTATTGTATATAGAAGAACATTGAGAAGGGTGTTCCTTTGAGGGGTGGGGATTATAACAACCCCATTTTGAACCTTAGGATTACATTAACTAATTATGTCATTATCACTTGTAGTGACATTTAAATGTCATCCAACCACATATGAAGTTTACTAATTTTAAATCGATGCATACGTAAATATTTATTTAATAATTAAAAATGTTGAGCAACTAACTCAAAATTAGTACCTATACAAGCTATGATATCACAAGTGGAAACTAGTGAGGAGGTTATGAGGGATGAACCATATTGCTATCACCAAAAAACCTCACCCAAAAATCTAATACTAAAATCAAAGCAACCATCTGCCATATTTATAAGGGGTTGAGTAAGGGTTGTCAAATACTCTCAAATTTCATTGAGAAGCATAACCAATTAGCAATCTCCAAATTCTAAAGTTAAACCATCACTGATGTAGAAAAATGAGAAAAAATTCATTGAGAAGCATAACCAATTAGCAATCTCCAAATTCTAACGTTAAACCATCACTGATGTAGAAAAATGTTGAAAAATGAGAAAAAAACATGAGAAAAAAATTCATTGAGAAGCATAACCAATTAGCAATCTCCAAATTCTAACGTTAAACCATCACTGATGTAGAAAAATGTTGAAAAATGAGAAAAAACATGTGAATTAGACATTCATACCATATCTGCAAAAATCAAAGACACATGATACATATCTGGAGAAATCAAAGACACATAAATACCTAGAGTGGGGATTTCATGAGTAAAGAATTACCCTTTTTAAGATATACTTTTCTCCTTTAAAAAAACATATTACTAAACAATTTTTTTTTAATTAATTTTAAAAAACACACCAGAAACGAAATGACCTGCCAACCCAAATAGTGTAAAGTGCACTCAAGATTCTAGTCATGGATTAGGGTATACCCTCATAAAAACTACGGATTAGATTTTTGCATTAACAGCTAAGATCCATCAACAATTACATGAGAAATTACTAAATTTAGACACCGATCGAAAAGCTGTCGTGAGGCGGGCTTTCATATTTAGCCCACTCGACAGCTGCACACAAACAAACTCAGATCCCAGAGATTCTGAGCTTCAACAACACGTCAATCGACATTATCCGCCCGGACCAGTTCATAATAATTCACAATAAGGAAATAAAATCTCCTCATCCTGAACCAGGGGATCCCTGAATAATTTCAGTCCCTGAGGAACAAAATGAGAAATCTAGGAAAAAGGGAGTTGGGCTTAATGGAGAAGTGCTCTTCGAGATCTGTCGTTACAAATCCCAGCATAGAGAGCCATTCTGTTAGCCGGGATATTCCTCTGGACTCTGCGCTGATTTTCGTTGCTCTTTGAATAATTAAGTGGCTCGTTATTACTTTCACTTTGACAGCAAATATCGTCGGGCTTTTGAGGTCTGCCCTGCCCTGAATTGAGGATCAGAGTGTGCCTCCTCCTGTATGCTACATTGTCGCCAGAGGGTTCGACTACATCCTCAGAAAACCGCACTTTCTTCACCAAATTCCGCTTTTTATCTGCTCATCAAACAACAACAGAGTCACTCACTCACTCATACCTTTTCCAAAATCAACATCTATAAACCCAATTAGCAGGGGAACCCACCATACCTGGAGATGGCGGAG
>APFE031046678.1:2791-114779 GCA_000404065.3 Pinus taeda | reverse complement strand
ATGTTTCTCTCTGCATTTTGAACAGAAAATCGCCAGGGCCGCTTCTACTTCTGCCTGTTTCTTCTTGACCTGTAGAGAGTCAATCTGTGAAGCAAAAGAACTTAGCATTTCAGTTTTAAATTCTTCTAATAGGTTACCTATCTCTGCTCTTGTTGCTCCTCCACTGGCTGACTTTTGAACCCTTGAATACACATTCTCTTTACCTTTTGATCTGCCTGCCGCTCCCCTTGAACACCGCATACAGAGCCTAATAATTTCCTCAAATGGTTCTTTAGAAATGTCCCCTTTTCCAAGCATGTTCAGCATGTCCAGGCAATCATCTCTTACCCCTCTTAGCAGTATGGACTTCAAAATATCATTGCTCATGTTAGGATGATCAGACCGCTGCAAGTTATACTGTAATCTTTCCACGAAATCTTCTAAATTCTCGTCCTCTTTCCGGACCATTTTAAACAATTCTTCCTTTCTCTCTCTTGTCCGACAGTAGTCTTGATACTTAGCCAGAAATGCCTCTTTCATTTGGTCCCATGTGGTGATTGCCTGAGCTCCCAAGCTCATAAACCACCTCAATGCGTTCCCTTTTAATGTTGCTGGAAACAGTTTCAGCTTCTGATTAGGATTTATGTAATCATAGCTTCTGCACAGTATGTCGAATTCGAAAAGGAATTCATTTGGATCCTCAGAGGACAATCCATGGAAATTGGGTAACGCCGAGAGTGGAATATTTTTCATGGGAGTCGTTCCTCTCGGAAGTTCCCCGATAGGGAATTCCAGGGTAGAGAGCGAGTTTTCCCCTCTCCCCTCTGTTCTGTTATCCTCCATCAGGATTTTCCCTGAATCGCTCGCCTTGTCTTCTGTGTCTTCTGTTTCTTTAGGTTCCTCTTCCGGTTCTTCAGTGTATTCTGGTGCTTCCAGCTTCCTCTCAGGTCCTATCACTTCCTCTGTCTGCTGGTCGGTCTATGAGGAGTGTTGGATCTGGGGTCTCCGGGAACTCGTCCTTTGTGACGTTTCGGCCTTAGAGATGATTTCGTCGATGAAAGTCTTCCTTCCTCCCTTGCCGCCTGTAAAATTAGGTTTCTTGCGTCCTCTCATACACCTGTTATTTCCACAAAGAAATCATTAATGCTTTTAGAGTTCTTTAGTTTCCTTCCTCGGCAACGGCGCCAAAATGTTGGCTAGTTGAATTGTTTATAAATTAAACATTCAAGTACCACATTAATTGTCGACCAGGGAAAGTCTTTTTATTTCAAAGGCACTGCGTACTGTATGTACTTAAAGTCTAAAAGCATTGAAAGCTGTAGTATACGTAATTCTTACGCTATGTCATTACAGGACTGGTTAAAGTGAAAGCAATTGATTAAAATTACAAATCTGAAAAGCAAAATAAACGATGCTTCTGTTGGCAGAGGATCAAGACCCTATCCTCCGATGGGGACGTTCAGCACCTGCCCCTGTAATCAGAATTACTGATGCACACAGCACTCTCATTCACCGGTGAGAAACAACTCAAAGAGCAACGAAACAGAGTACTAGTAAAGTAAAGAAAACCAGAGGTAATGCTATTAAATCCACACAGAGTACCGAAAAGAACTTACTGCACACTTACACAATCGACAGGAAAATAAATGGGTGAATCTTGTGAGGAAGGTGGGCCCAGTCCTTCTCACAAGATCCCCCGAGAAGACAAAGACGGAATTAAGTGCTCAAAACAGTTGTATATTCATCTGCCAAAAAGATTAAATACAATAGAACTCAGACTTGTTGATGTTCTCAAAGTCTTAGTTACAGACCGACCATTGACATCCTGTTTCATGTAGATGTCTCCTCTTTATAGAGGAGACATCTATTACAATAGAATGTTACACCTATTTAGTTAATCCATTGTGTCAAAAATAAGCAATTCAGAATGCTGTTACAACAATATGATAATGCATCTTTTTCTGGAGCTTTAGCTGTTACACGGTGGATAACTGATTGTCTTCTCAGGATTGTCGTATTCCTTCGCCATGTCCCCATGTTGTTCATGCTGAATGTATGCTTCTTCTCTAGACTTCCGCTTGCTTATGCCACATTACCATTCTCTAGATAGCTGCCATCTGTTGTCTGTGGCTGTTACAAAATAGCTCGCTTTAGGTAATTACTGTTGCTGGTGTTGCAGCAACTGCGCAGTTGCTGTTTCTGGTGTTGCAGCAACTGCGTAGTTGCTGTTTTTCGTGTTGCAGCAACTATTCATTATAACTCCTGCAAGCTTATGACAGTTATTTGACAATTTTAGTCAACGTTTCCAAGGATAAGTGTAAAGATATTTACGAATATGAAATAAACAATTAAACATAGACTTGCGGAAGGTTACTCCATACCTTGGGGTTAATATGTCATTATGAAATAAAAGCTTTTGCTTATGACTGTAAAAAGGGTAATTATACGGCAAAAGATAAGGTCAAAAATTGGTCAATTGTGAGTCCCAACACACACCAGACAATGATTTGGCCTTAAGACTCCATGCTCATTTCATTAAATCATGTTATATGGCTACTGACATGTAAATATTTAATGACTACCCTACATAGAAAATCTCTTGGACATGTATTCTACCCGAAATGGGGGTTACCTGAGCCTGGAAGGGTGAGTGGTTGACAGGGGGTGCTTGTGGGAAATCCCTTGGACAAGTAGACTACCTAGAATGGGGGTTTCCTGGGCCCAAAAGGGTGAGTGACTGATGGGGGGCCATGTAGGAAAGTATGTGGCTAAGTAGACTTCCCAAAATGAGGGTTTCCTAGGCCCATAAAGGTGAGTAGCTTGTGGGAGAAGATATATGCCTATGCTCACTAGGAGGTGAGCATAAGGAAGTCATTGGAAGCTATGTGAAAAGATTGCATGGAGCAACGCGACTACCACTGAGTGCTTTCCTTAGGGCTACGAACAACTTAGTGAGTTGGGTTTGAGGCTAGAGTTGTATGAAAATACTACTTGGAGCAATGTGACTATCAGTGAGTGCTTGGCTCAGGGGTGAGTACCACTCGGTGAGATGGGGTTGAGGATGGAGTTGGATGAAAATGGTGTGGAGCAAACACAACACTGAGTGCTTTCTTGGACTTATAAACCACTCATTTTAGAAGCAAAGAGGAATCTATATAGATAAGTATTAATTATCCATTTAAATAAATTTTCTTAAGATTATGCTTTACTTTTGTTTCAAGTTCTTATTCATAATGACTTATGTTATGTTTTAATATGATTATGCAATGTTATAAATTATTTTTAAACTTTATTATTACCTCTCATGACATATGTGTTTGTGATGTAAGAGAATCAGTAATCTTAATGAATTAGCTTAATGAATTGAAAGTTTGCAGTATCATAATAGAGTTGAATACTTCAAAAACTAGGCCATTGTGGTTGAACTGGAACCCTATGATATGCATTGATCACCATCAAGTGTGACATGACACATGTGTTGTGTTATTAAAGCAAGGCAGAGGGATGTCTTGGTTGAGAGAATTCTTCCTATGTGAGGAATCTTTTCCAAGGGATGGATTGCTTGAGGGAATAAGGAAGCAGAGAAGGGGATAATTAAACTTGGAAGGTGATGTTGGGTGCAGCCCAACTTGGCCAGATTTTGGGCAAGGAATATGAATTTTGTAGGTAGAGCACACAGTATAAAGGACATCGCGGACTGTGAAGTGGACTGTGCAACAAAGTAGTGGATCACAACAAGGACTACATAACAAACTCACCGCACAGTGTAGCGAAGCCCCTCCCTTTTTGTAAAAGCATATAATATTGTAAAATTTGAATGGTTTTGGAGCATAGTCCCTTGTATTTTGCAAACCTTGGTATTAGGTCCATGGTAATGTAATGATGTAATCCCTCAATGTAATAGTATATATAGGGATGAATAATAAAGAAGGATGCCATAAATGAATTGGATCGAGATCTATGTTTTTGGGTGTATTTTTGTGACCTGTACTTCGGAGAAAGGCGAAAGGCTCTGCAACTAAGTGCGCAGAGGTCTGGGTCTATAGCTTAGTGCGCAGACAACTTGCATACATGTGCGTAGGTGAAGAACTGTTCGTTGTACTATTATAAGTAACAATTCTTGTGGACGTAGTCCCACCTTTGATGTACCACTGTAAATTTTGTGTCTTCATGTGTTGATTTGCTTATTATCTACACTTTATTTTAGTATTGTGAAGTTTATGGATGTTTATGATATGTTTAAGTGATGAATGTAATTCTGCGAAGTAATATATAAGTGTGAAGTAGTTCACAAATGCAAAGTAATTTTAAGTGTTAAAGCATAAGAAAATACAAAATTGCCACATCGTAGTATCCCTCAAGGCTGCAGAAACTTGGTTCTACAACCTCCCATAGTCACTTTGGGTGAGACTACGACTTGCTTGCAGGTCGTTGCTAAAAGGCCAGTGATTAAGAGATTTGTCGGTGCATAGTAAAATCCAAACCTGAGTCATCCCAACCTAAGCAAACAAATGATTTTGTTGCCGAGACCAAGATCTGTTTGAGGGATATGTCTATGTGGCATTCGTCAAAGAAAGAAATTCAAGATTGGATAGAACATAAGGAATGAGAATTTGCAGAACAATAAAATAGAAGCCCTCGTCTATCAATTGAAAGGTGGTTGGAGAAGTATATTTTGAATATCAATACATAATCTTCTTCGGTTCATTTCATGTTGAGTTATACGAGTGGATATCAAGGTTGACCGAGAAAAAGAACTATTTTAAAGGAAACGAACCTAAGGAGTGAACTCTTGAACTAATACAATGACTCAAGAACACTGACAATAGGATCTCAAGAGCTGTTGATTTTTGTATTTATAGCATCTTGGGAGGATTCGTTATTGAGTTTGCGATAGACTCGCTTGTGTCCTATAGCAAAGAAGAACGGAAAATTTTCAAAGGGTTGCGAGGTAAGTTCTTGAGATATCTAAAACTTTGGATTAAGATGCTTTTGTGTGAAAAGGGGATTTTACGAATGTAGTCAAATTATTAGTTACTTATGTTTGGGACAAGATCTGAAGAATAAACTGGAACAACACGAAGTGGGAAAATATATAGAATAGACACTAGAAATAGATCTCTTGGCCAAGATCCAAATACTTTTATAGAAACTGACTATAGCCCTCTTTTAATTGAGTTTGAAAGTGAAGAAAACCACCCTGAGAAACCTAAAGTAACTCTGCAGTATTCACCCTTCCAACTTGAATGTTTGTCGAAGCAAGAATCAAGTAGTAATCAGGGTGCTTTTTGGTTTCCCTGTCTCCCTACTCCCCCTACCCTCCATTCCCCTCCCCTTACGAACCCCCCTCCCCTTATGAATCCTCCTACCCCACCTGCTCCCCCTCCCCCTGAGAGAAGAACTATGGCTGATGATATTAAGCTACCTATATTTAAAGGGACTGGATCAGAGGATCCAGAGAAGTTCTGGTTCTCATGTGAAGCAGTGTCGATAGGGAAGCAGGTCCATGATGAAAATATGAAGAAAGCGTCGCTTGTCACGACATTCCGAGATAGTGCATTGACGTGGTACATGAAGTATTCGAGCAATCAGATCAGATCCTTTGCAGACATTAAAACAATGTTCGTAAAATAATTTAAGAAGCCAAAGTCTAAGTCGTAGTGTATCACAGAAGTAAAAGAAATCAAACAAAAGCCTATTAAGTCTGTTTAGGAATGTGATAAAAGATTCAAAATATTATTGGACTAAGTGAGCTTTTAAATAGCTTTTCTCAACATAAAGAATGGTTTATAGTTGTGCTACTTCCACATATAAGGTTTCCTTTGTCGCAATAGAAGATAGAAACTCAAGCCGAAGCTTTAGAACTTGCAATGAAATTAAAAGCTTCGCCTATAGGGGATACCAATGCAGGTATGCAGTAGATCCAGAGTCAGTTGGAAAATTTGACTCTACAGATATAAGATATGAAGAAAAGTAAGGAATTACAAGAATAAGTGTGGTGTACAAAGTGTAAATTAGAAGGCCATTCTAAAGAATAATGCCCTCTATTCAAAAACTACATGGCTAGTGGAGCACTGAATCCTTTGAATCCTGGATCCATATTATGATGCAAGATATGTAAAACTAGATGTGAACATCAAGCAAAAGATTGTTATTTATTACAACAATATGTGCAAACCCTGAGGAACCTGTACTACAAGTTCTGCAAATCAGTAGGGCATGGTGAGAACAATTGTCAAGCTTATGAATTGATGATGGAGCGCAGTACTAACGCCTATAGAATGCAAACTAAAGAACATGGACATGAGGAACATGGACAACACAGTGGTTGAGGTGGTTATCAAGGCCAAGGTTGAGGTGCGGGTCAAAGTGGTGGAGCTGGTCGAAGATGAGGACAAATTATCTGCTATAATTGTGGCCAGGCAAGTCACTTTGTAAGAGATTGTCAAAATCCTACTACAACATGTAAGTATTGCAAATCATTTGATCTTCTAATTGAGGAGTGTCTGGTACTTATGGAAAAAATGCAAGAAAATAAAAATCAACAACGAATACAAAACATCCAAATGATGACTATGGAACCAAGGACTGATGAACCTCACATTAGTGTTGTAACAAGGAGTGGAATTGCGATTGGAGGTGATAAAGTAGATGGAAATAAGGAAGTTGAAGCTACATGGGTTAGAAATACTACTGAAAAATCCCCTGTGTTTGATATTCAAAAGGAAAAATAAGTCTTTATGGAAGCGAAGTGAAGCTTTATGGATGTAAGAGCTTCGACATCTATCACGTAGCAGAATCAGAAGAATAGTTGCTATGTATCATATTCGACACAAAGCCAAGCTTTGATAATACAGGAACAAGATGCAGCATATAAGGTAGATACTTTAAAATATTTTCTTCAAACTTGTATGAAATTGTTGTGAGATCAAAGAGTTGTAGCAGGACTTCAGGAATTGATAAATTCCTATGCATCTAAAGAAGTACCGCAAAGTGAGATGCGTGAAGTTAACAATTTACATAGACATAAGAGAAATGGAAAGGAAATGAGGCTTAGTGCACAAATAGGAGAATATGACATGGACCAAGTTATTTTAGATCTGGGATCTGAAGCTAATGTCCTAACAAATGAAACATGCGAGTTAATGGGTAAACCACACTTGCGATGGTCACATATTCAGCTAAGAATGGCTAATCAACAAAAGATTGTTCCTCTAGGAAGATTATCAGGCATTACAGTGGACATTGAAGGTGTTAGGTCCCTATACTACTAGTGTAACCCCTTATTGTTATTAGTACAACCCCCTTATTATATTTTTGTGCCCATGTAGTCCCCATATTGTTATTCTTGTGCCCCATAGAAGCCCACTATTGTTATTATTGTGCCCTTACATTATTATTGTTATGTTGGCTCTGATTATATTATGACCCCTTAGACTCCTATATTAGAAAGGAGGTCTTGTC
The DNA here is from genome assembly GCA_000404065.3 of Pinus taeda. Classification (NCBI taxonomy): domain Eukaryota; kingdom Viridiplantae; phylum Streptophyta; class Pinopsida; order Pinales; family Pinaceae; genus Pinus; species Pinus taeda. The sequence continues at coordinate 107,336 of APFE031046678.1, read as the reverse complement.
ATTTGTAACATCCAAGAATTGTTCATTTGTGTAATGTAAAGGAGGTTTCCCCTTCAAAGAGGCTTATTTTGAAGGTGTTGATCTCTCTTTTCTATATTTTTGTGAGCCAGTTTCATAACATTTGGGATCAGAGCTTTGGATTCTAACGTTTCGCTGCTCCAAACAGGTCATCGTGGAATTTTCGCTACAAAGTTTTAAAAGCTAAAAAAAAAACTCATTTGAAATGAAATGGGTCTGAACCTCAGGTCTGAATTTCAGATATTGTCTTGCTATATTTTCAGAGATTTGATCTGAGGAAGTTAGGGTTTTTGCAAGCTCCAGAATTTCATCTCAAACAGGTCATCGTGGAATGTTAGCTATAAATTGTTTTCTATGAAGGTTAAGACTCTAAAATTAAAACCCATTTGAGCTTAAATCTTGGTGAATATTGGGTTCGAAGTTTAGATCTTTTCTCGCTATATTTTCGGAGATATAATCTGAGGAAGTTAGGGTTTTTGCAAACTCCCAAATTATATTCTAAATAGGTGACCTTGGAAAAATTGTCATAACTTTCTCTCTGAGCATCAGATTGAAATTTCGTAAGTTATAGAAAGAGGACAAACTGTAGTGTTTTGTGAATATTTTTCAGATCCTAAGGTTAAAATAGTGACACGTGGCACTTCATACAATTCCACTCTACTGAACTAGTCTCGAATCAAGCCATTGTGGGAGATTTGACATAACTCTTCCTTGTAGAATCCAATATTGATCAGACTTGTGGGGTCAGAAAGAGAACGTAGAGGGCTACTATAGGACACAATTTTAGAACTTGGAGATCTAAAATTATAGAGTTACAGTCATTTCAATATCGAGCTCCTAAAATCAATAAAAGGGGATATGAGGAAGTTTGATGGCAAGGATCCAATAAATTGGATACTACAGATGGAGCAATATTTTGATCTACATGAGGTGAAACTATTACAAAAGATACGTATTTCATCTTCATATTTATAACCAGAACAATTTTTATGGTATAAAGGACTTTGTTCTCGTAAACCACTTGTTACGTGGTCAGTTTTCATGGAGGAAATTATAGCACATTATAAGGATACAAAGAGCAGCACCTTTTTTAGCCAATTGATAAATCTCAAACAAAAGTGTTCAATGGCAGAGCACATTGAGGACATTTAAAAATTAAATATAAGGGAAAATGATATTCCAGAGAAGCAAATGATTGATGTATCCATAGGGACTTTAAAGGATAACATTCAACATGAGGTTCATCTTTGGGAACTTGATTCATTGGAGAAGGCATTTAGGTTGGCAAGAAAAGTGGAAAGAAAAATTATGGAAACAAGGAAGTCTACCCCTCACAACTATAAATATGGATGTATTGTTTCTCCTAGCCTTCCACAACCTAAAAGGTTGACACCACAACAATTGGAAGAAAAAAGAGAAAAAGGGCTTTGTTACAATTGTGATAACAAATACATTAAAGGTCATAAATGTGCTGAGAAAAAATTATTTTACATAGATTGTGAAGAGGAGGAAGAAAAGGATCAAGAAACATCAAAAGAAGAGGATATACACCAAGAACCAACCCTAGAGAAAGAAGAAATGAATCCGACCATATCTTGTAAAGCATTGAAAGAATTACCACTCGTCAAACTCTCAAGATAGAAGGACATATCAAGAAGAAAAAGGTTCAAGAAGTGAAAGATCACATTGAGAAAGAAGAAATGAATCCGACCATATCTTGTAATGCATTGGCAAGAATTACCACTTCTAAAACTATCAATATAGAAGGACACATCAAGAAGAAAAATGTTCAAGAAGTGAAACATCGCATTGGGCATCAAGAAATGAATCCGACCATATCTTGTAATGCATTGGAATAAATTACCACTCCTCAAACTCCCAAGATAGAAGGACATATCAAGAAGAAAAAAATTCAAGCAGTGAAATATCACATCGAGTACCAACAACAAGTTCTCCAACTTTTAAAGGATAACACCACTTTGGTGCATAATCGAATGAAACAACAAGAAGATCAACATTGCAGTGAAAGAAGTTTTGATGTAGGTGATTGGGTATTTTTACAACAACATCTCAAGCAAGCTATTTATGAGAAGGAAACGTTGGCAATACTACATGCACTTAAGAATGGTGACCTTACCTAATGGGAAGACACTTCAAGGTAAAAATGGATCATGACAGTCTTAAATAATTTTTAGAACAAAGGTTATCTTTAGAATAACAGAAAAAATGGGTCACAAATATGTTGGGTTATGACTTTGAAATCATCTACAAAAAAGGGAAGGAAAATGTTGTTGCAGATGCACTCTCAAGAAAGGATGAGGATGTGGAAGCATTGTTTTATGCTATTTCTATTATCCAACAGATTGGATAAATGAAGCAAGGGATGAATGGAAGAAGGATGAAGAAGTGTGGCCACTCATTCAAAAGTTGCATAAGATCCCAGTTTAAACATATTGCCAGAGCTTGACGAGAAGGAAAAATCATATTGGAACTAGAGCAGTCCTAGAAACACAGAACCTAAAGCTACGAAATTGATCAATTTCAAAGTATCTCATCAATGGAAGAACTATACCACTGAAGATCCACATGGGAGGACAAGAATTTAATACAGAGCATTAAAACTACTCAAGCATTGAGGACAACACTTTTTGAAGGAGAGGGGCATGTTAGGTCCTATACTACTAGTGTAACTCCTTATTGTTATTAGTACAACCCCTTATTATATTTTTTGTGCCCATGCAGCCCTATTGTATTATTTGCCCATAGAAGCCCAGTATTGTTATTATTGTGCCCTTACATTATTATTGTTATGTCGGCTATGATTATATTATGACCCCTTAGACTCCTATGTATAGAAAGGAGGTCTTGTCATTTGTATCATCCAAGAATTGTTCATTTGTGTAATGTAAAGGAGGTTCCCCCCTCGAAGAGGCTTATTTTGAAGGCGTTGATCTCTCTTTCCTATATTTTTGTGAGTTGGCTTCATAACAGAAGGCATGTGCACTATTACTGATTTCAAAGTAATAGAAATTCTGGATGATAGTAATCCCTATCCTACATTACTTGGACTAGATTAGACATTTTCCAACATGGCTATAATCAACTTAAAGAAGAGGCAAACGATATCTGAAAGTAATAATATGAGAGTGATCATTCCCTTGGATCCATCAAAAGGAGCAAGGTATATTGAACCAGTTAAAGAGGAGTACAACGCAACTGGTAAAGGTAACACCTATCAGATGACATCAAAAGAACAAGACTGTGTTAACCCTACTGAAGGAAAGTTGTGTTCGGAGTATGAAAGTTCATGTGCTTCATATTAAGAAGAAGAATTGGAAAATTGGCAAAACAGGTTACATGAAGTATCTACGAGGCGATGTGAAAGAGTTACTAAATCAGTTCGATGTATGACAGCTGATTTATGTGACTTACCTTTTCATGATGGTTTGGGTGATATAAATACTTTTCTTGAAGAATATGAAGAATAGGTACCATAGTGTCAAAGATTATTAGCTATGGATATAGCCCTAAGAGCTACTCCTGCTAGATGGCGGGGTACACATAAGAAGAATATAGGAACTTGGCAAGAATGTCAAAGGTTGATATGGATAAGGTTTGGTAGGGTAGAAAAAGAGTTGGAAGATAAATATGATGGTCAAATTGATCCTAGAGAGCGCATCCAGCTCTACATGACAACATGGAAGGAGATTCCACAAGAAGAATGGGTGCATGGGTTAGTCCATACATAGGAGACAATTCCTCAAAATTGGTACCTGGAAACAGAACTTCGACATGGTACGTCGAACTGGGAAGGAATGGTTTATGGGTTTATATTGACATTTAGCTTTGAAGATGATTGTCCATATATAGATTCAACCCTTCAGATAGTTAAAAAGAATATTTTTTAGAATGAAATTCCACTCACTTGGCAGCGCAGCTATAAATGTATTGGAATGTTGCAACATCGCTGCAGAAGAAGATGAAGACCCTCACAATATTAACATAGCAGAATCTGAAGGCTATCATGAATTGAATGGACCTAAGTTAGAAATGCCTAATATAACAAAGCCATTAAAAAAGAAGAAGGTGAATATAGGATCAGAAGAGGAGTCGTAGTTTGCAACCATAGGAGATTATTGGGATGAAGAAACAGTCAACAAAGTGAGAGATCTTCTACATGAATACCAGGAGTTATTTCCCACTAAGTTTTTAGATATGAAGGGCATAGTAGGAGATTTAGGAGCTATGCATATTCCTCTAGAGCCTGATGTGAAACCAGTTAAGGAATGTCCTTATAGACTGAATCCAGAGTACAAAGAAAAAGTGAATAAAAAACTTGACAAAATGATAGTAGTTGGAATCATTGAACCTGTGGAAAAATCAGAGTGGGTAAGTCCTATGGTGGTACAAGAAAAGAAACACAAGGATAAATCGGGATTTGTGTTGACTTAAGGAAGTTAAATGATGCATGTCTACATGACCCATTCCCTACTCCTTTCACCAATCAAGTATTGGACAATGTAGGAGGTCAAGAAGCCTATTCATTTACATATGGATTTTCAGGATACCATCATATCAGAATTGCACCAGAGGATCGACATAAGACCACCTTCATTACAAAATGGGGTTCATATCAGTATACAATGAGCTTTTGGACTGAAGAATGCCACTGCCATATTTTCAAGAGTGGTTGTTGCATCTTTCAAAGAATATATTCACAATTTTTTAGAAGTATACTTCGATGATTGAACAGTATTTGGGTTATTGAAGAAACATGTTGTGAGCTTAAGACTAATGCTTGACACATGCAGGTAGTATCAGGTTTCTCTGAATATCAAGAAGTGCATATCTATGTACCTTTTGGATCATGTGAAGATTTATATTATTATGAATTTACCTCCACCAAAAATAGTGAGACAACTTTGCACCACATTGGGACATACAGGATACTACAGAAAATTTATCAAAGGATATGCACAGATTGTTGCGCCTATGGAAAAATTGTTGAAGAAATATGTAACATTCCTATGGAATGAAGAATGTCAAAAGAGCCTCGACACACTAAAAGAAAATGTGATAACTGCTCCTATACTGGTATTCCCAGATTGGAATAAGGAATTTCATGTTCATACAGATGCTTCATGCATAGATTTTGGATTGGTGTTGGCACAACCTGGTGCAGGAGAAATTGATCACACTATAGCTTTTGCAGGTAGGAATTTTTCTAAAGAAGAGAAGAACTATACAACTACAGAATGGGAAGGATTGGCTATGGTATATGCTTTATAGAAGTTTAGAAATTATTTATTGGGATCAAATTTCAAGATGTTCATAGATCACTCTGCACTAAAATATTTGGTCAACAAGCCTGTTTTAGGAGGAAAAATTTGCAAATGTCTATTATTATTTCAAGAGTATGACTTTGAAGTTGTTGTTAAGCCAAGAAGACTAAATGTTGGACTTGATCATTTGTTAAGGTTGGAAATAGGAGAAGAACCAACGAATATAGAGGATAATCGTCCTGATGCACGACTGTTTGCGATCAAAGTAGTGGATGATCACTTCACTGATATTATTCACTTCTTAACCATAGGGATGGCCCCTTCAAAATACACAATGAAATGCAAGAAATAATTGGTGGTTAAGGTAGTGTATTTTTCACTAATAGAAGGACATTTGTATAAGATGGGGCCAGATGAAATACTATGCAGGTATGTTCCTGAGCAAGAAAGAAAAATAATGTTAATAACATCTCATAATGGCGCAACTGGTGGAAATTATGCAAGGATAGATATTGCGCATAAAATTTTAAGAGAGGGATTATGGTGGCCTACACTACACAAATATGCAAAGGAGTATTGTTGAGCTTGTGATGTCTACCAAAGAACAAGAAAACCTTCAAGAAGAGATGCGATGCCACTAGTACCACAAGTAACATTACAACCTTTCAATAAATGAGTTATTGATTTTGTTGGAAATATCAATCCACCAGGAAAAATGACTGGTGAAAGTATATAATCATTGTGACTGATTATTTGACAAGGTGGGACAAAGAATAGCCAGTGAAGGTTTGCAACGTAGAAACTGCTGCGAATTTCATCTTTGAATACATACTGTCCAGATTTGGGTGTCCAAAGATATTATATAATTATTTATATTATATTATTATTATATATTATATATTATATAATATTATTATATATATTATATTAATATATATATATATATATTAAGTGATCAAGGTTCACATTTCTTGAATAAGACCATTGAAGCATTAACTGAGGAATTTCAAGTTTACCACCAAATGAGCACTCTTTATCATCCTCAGGAAAATGGAACTGTGGAAGCATTCAATAAAACTTTGGAGAATGCATTAACCAAGGTATGTAATGTAAACAAGGATGACTGGATCTTAGGATTCCAACATTATTATGGGCCTATAGGAATACATGCAAAAGGTTGACAGGTCAGAGACCCTTTAGGTTGGTTTATGGGAAAGATGTTGTGATTCCCATGGAATACATTGTCCCTAGCCTAAATATTGTAGTTTTTACAAATATGGCAGATCTCGAAATAATAGAAGAAAGGATGTCATAGTTACTTGCTCTAGAAGAAGACATGATTATAACAAGATTTCATCAACAATTACAAAAATCTATAGAAAAGGCTTTGCCTGACAAGCACATTAAGAAAAAGAAGTTTCAAGTAGGAGACCTTGTTCTACTATATGACCGTAAGTTTGTGAAATTTCCAGGGAAATTCAAAACACTGGTTAGGCCCATATGCAATTAAGTATATTACTAATGGAGGCGCAGTGTAGTTAGTGAAGTTAAATGGAGAATTAATTCAGGCAAAAGTAAATGCAAGTAGGTTGAAGGTGTACAAGGAAAACCCTATCCCTACAGCTTCACCCTAAAGAAGAAAGAAGGAAAGTATTAGTGTTGCATGCAGTTGAAAGTGGGCACTGGACTATAAACTACACTGTAGAAAGAGCTTTGATGAAGAAATTACTCCACTACAGTCGGGAATATGTCGAAGTTCGTAGGAAGTCGCGATGAGAGGTGAACTACAATAGGGAACATGTCGAAGTTCATTGGGAAAGTAGGAATATGATCGTTAAAAGGGAAAATACGCATGCAAAGTTGCATTTAAGATGATAGATTGGCAGAATTTAAGAATAGATATGCATTTAATGATGAAATATGAACAAAATCGGGACAAAATCAAATCTAATGATGAGGTTTGAAGGCCGGAATTGTTATAAATAGTTGACCCCCGCTCAGATTAAGAACATTGCTAAATCAAGAGCTCGAGAAATTAATAGTGTGAAGAAGTTGTAGGATAATTCGTTGTGTATGTCATTTGAGCGATCTTGGGAGGAGATTGTGTTGAATTTTCGTGAGAAGGGATTGTCTAGAGTCATGGAAGTCGCTAATATGTTCGTGTCAGTAGTTGAAACACCCACAGTAGTAGCATTGTCACCATAGAAACAACAAAAATCAACAAGGAAAGAGAAAACCAAGGAAGAAAGAACCAAAACAATGCAAGACAAGAAGCCTACCAAACCTGTGAAGCCTCAAAAGCAACTTGAGCAAGTCAATATTGGTGAAGAAGAAGTGGTGGAAATACAGGTGGAGGAAGGTGGCATAGTTTTCATCTTGCCTATTCCCTCATGCATCCCACCAAGGAAGCCACGTGCCAAACCAGTAAAGGATTCCAAAGACGTGAAGTATGGGACATTTACATCACTATTACTAGAAGTTGTGCCATTTTCAGGAGAGATTTTAGGGAAAATTATGCAGCTCAAATTTACAGATTATGATTTTAATGATCAGAAGAAGTACCCTTAGTTCGCACCAGACAGGTACTTGAAGTAGGTTCACTACCCAGAGAGTAGAGTGACGAGATTGGAACCACAACAGTAGGTGAATGGGTAGGCACATTCAAGACTGCTCAATATGTTGAATGTGTCGTACTTTGACAGAAGTTCATTAAACACAACACGTGTGCGACAATTGTTGGTATTACTACATGATGGACACCTATGGATGGGGAATAAGATCCCCATAGACCAAATGTTAGTCTAGATGATCAAAATATTACCATGCCAAGGGCGGAACCCCGTGGAGGAGTTCGTGAGAAAGGATCAGGATCACACTTTCGCGGACAATATGAAGAAGAAGTATGGGCTGATCAAAGGCAAAAGGGGATACGACATAAAATCGATCGGTAACCAACCAATCCACTTCCCCACACATATTTTGGCTGGAATTATTATGAGGAAGTGCCGCACAAATGAAGTTCCTGCATTGGTGGTGTCGTTAGCTATGCAGTGCGCAAATGGATTCCAATATAACACAGATGGATACTTATGCAAGGAATTCCTACATGACTACCGCGAGGTCCAGGAGAAAGGTACATCATTCCACTACGCCTAGTTAATATTGAACATTACTATGTTAGCATGGAAAGAGTCAGATGACACACAACTCCCTTCTATGCCTTCAGATGTATGTGAGGCCACGAGGTATGCTTCGATGAAGCATACCACTCAAGCATCATGAGTGAAGTAGAATAGATGATCTAGGTGGCTCCAGAGAGACACACAGGACAAATATGGCTCAAAAATCAAAGTGTTTGGATTGTGCTCAAACTAGGACCATATCGAAGACCTTGTCATCCTAATTGTTGTGGTGTGAACGGCTCATCAAACCGAACTTGTATATGAAAGATAAAGCTCTTCAAAGTTTGACATGATAGGAGAAAGTGGCACCCATAGTGTGCCACATGGCATTTCAGTAAGCAGGTGGGACCCACATGGCAGCCCATCAGCCATTGACACTTGGCATTTTCTCATTTGTCTCCTAAACTTGCATAAGAGACAAAATCATGGGAATTGGTTATTCATTTTAATATGTAGTTATTAATATAACAATATAAAAGCAATAACCCTTTTAAACCCCAAAAATCGTGTAAGGAAATGGTTTTGGGATCGGCGGCAACAAATCCTGCCGAACCCTTTAAAACCACCATATCACAATAATCGCAACTGTATTATATGTATATATATAATGGGATCGGTAGCAATAACTTCCGCTGAACCCTCCACAACTATCGCACACATTTATATATATAATATATATTATATAAAATAACGGAGCTCTATATTAGGGGCGGGCACAAGCCATCGGTGGTGACCTGGCCCGCACCCCGGCCCCATATATGCATATATGCCACACATATCGTCGCGCTGATCGCCAATTACAATATCGTCGAAAACCCCGATAAGGGCGCCGATACCTCCGCCGTGTTGACCGCTGATAAGAGCGATCACCGATATGGATATCAGCGAAGTCCCGGAAATCAGGGCGATATATGTGCCAACACCCCATGTTAAGCACCAATTGCGATTTAATCTGTCGATATATGCGCCAACCATAATGTCGATCGCCGATATTGGGAAAGCTCCGATCTTTAAGGCGCTGATAACAGTTGTGCCGATATGTGTTAAGCGTAAGGTTTAAGGAGCAGGCCGCCCAAAGCAGACCCAACCCCTATTTCAAATATTTTATGGTTTATAAGAGGTTCATATATGGAAGAGGTGGGATTTAATCCCCTGACTTCTCCATAACCATATGCCTCCTTTACCAATACACCAACCACTTTACCTTGGGGAATCCACCCAAGGGTTTTCTACTTAAACAGTCATTTTTCTCTCTGCACGTAGTTCGAGACAGGAGAGACTGCAGGCAGGAATTTTGAGGCAAAATGCAGGCATGAATTTCAAAGCAGCAGATTAATTAATATTTTAATGCAGGAACCATGAAATTTGCAGGAGGGCAAAATTCTCACTTTGTCAAAATTTGACAAGTTTTATATGGTTTTTACACCTCTCATCACCACAAACACAATGGTGTTGTTTGTTTCTTCATCAGATGTCTGCATTTTCCACCCATTCCCAGAATGTACGTGGAACCATGATTTCAGCGAAAACAGGGAGCAGAACCATGAACCATGAAATTTTCCCGAGGTAAAATTTTGACATTTCAAAATATAGTCAAGTTTATACTTGTTTTTCATGGTTTTTTGCAGGGATCGCAATGGCGAGACTAGATTTTCCATCTGAGTTGCATATTTGCAGTGCATCCATGGAATAGAATCTTTGAGGAATCCTGAGGGAATCTAGAAGATTCCTTGTGCCTAGAATTCTCAACTTCTCATAATTCAGATTTTGGACAGTCGATTCAGCACTACTCAATGCCACAAATCTGATGGTGGCTTCAGATTTCTTATTCTCTCATTTCTTCTTCTAGTCACTTTTATAAGTTCCGGTGCAAATGTCCACATTCTTGTGCAAGCAACCATTTTTATGAGATCGATGCCGTGAGAGTGATGGTTCAAGCAGCTTCAGTAGTGAGACATCCACTTCTTCAGATGGCCCTTGGTTGTGAGGTATATGATGTGTTCATGTACTTCTTCTTTTTGCATTATGTTGTACAGATCCATGATTGATGTTGATGTAGGATCTTGTTTATTTCTTGTTGTCATGATTCCTTGCTTGATTTGATGCAGAATCTTTCTATGTGATGTACTTTCTATCATAACTTATCATTTTATGCTTTGAGATCCCTTGTGCTATGTTGCTGGGATACTGTTGTTGTCGTCATGCATGTGTTTTTCTTTGGCATCCCTTTTGTGCCATGTTGGCGGGATGCGCACCATGCTTGTTTTGTGTCATACTGATAGAAGTCTTTTGATTGAGAGTTCTAGTTGTGGAACATCTCTTAGAGCCACTCATGTGTGAGGGCATTCTTCCTTGTATTATTGAGACATCATCTGTGTGTACATCATCTTTATTGACAACACATAATGTAGCGACCTACACCATCTTGACACCGGGGCCCAGAGACGTAGTCCCTCCTGGACGAACTCCATTATCAACGACTTATGTTTTCATGTGTTGAAGATTGTTATGTTCCTCTTCTTTACAGTCTGCAGATGTATTTGTTAATGTTCTTTTAAAAATGCAATTTTAACACATCACGAAAGTAAAAGGTCTTGGAAGGGTCCTTCTTCACACCCGGACCTAGATCAAGTGGTATCGGAGCAGGTCATTATGTTGATGTGAATTGCAGTGTGAACAATGACAGAATATGAAAAATCCATGTATGAGACCATGCTTAACATTTACAAGAAGGTGGAAATTATGTATAAAACTCTACAGAAAGAGACAGAGGAAAAGGAGCGATTACAACTTCAGTTGAAAGCCACATAAGAGGCCATGAAAGAACTAAAGCAAGATAGACATAATATTCAAATAGATAATGATGAATTGAAGATGCGTCTACATGAAGAGAAGGAGGAGAAGCAGAATTTTCTACTACAGCTGCAAGAAAAGGATGAGGCCTTGGAAAAGTTGCATCGAGACCCATGTGAGGTAAAAAGTAGTTCTCCATCTTCATGTATGTTTCCTGATGATGATTTCGTTGTGTTTGAAAATCATACCACAGGAATTGGCTCCAAACTGCTGAAGAGAATGGGATATGAAGGAAAAGGCTTGGATGTTCATGGCCAAGGCATTTTCAATCCCATAAAAGCAGAGGAATTACCCCGTTAGGCATCACTTGGGTATGTCAGGAAAGAAGTTGGGGAATGCGATCCACCAACAACAAATGATGAGCAACCCTCATCAGTTCTTTCCAAATTGAAAGAGAAGGTAAAAGATGTTGATTTCCTTTTGATTTCATCTTCTCATAGTATGATGTCTGTTGGAGATAAGGAGATCCCGATTACAGGGATAAATATGAGGCTCCTTAAAAAGACAAGGCACGAGGAGAAAGAACTTGGTACTAATAACCAAGGCATCACTCAACCTTTGTAGGTTGTGCATGAACATCGATTTACAGACTTGAGATACACTAAAAGAGAGTGCTCAAAGGTGTTAGATTCATTTGAGACATCATCGAAGAAAGAGTATGATGGGACAACATCCACATCATCCCATGGCAGTTTCCATCACAGGGAGAGATCTGAGGCAAGCTCTCATCGCCATACTGACATTAAAGATAGCAAAGGAAGGTAAATAACTTTCGATCTTCAAATGTTCATTTTGATAATGATCATGGTCATAATAATGAATGAAGACAAAGGCATCTAAAAACATGAACTTTTTGTGTTTACCTAACCATACCTTTTCCAAGTGTTGGAAAAGAATGGCAGCACTCACAAGGATGAGGCATGAAAGACCCTCTCAGTAGCATGAAAAGAAACAGGTTAAGCGGGTATGGAGGAAGAAAACCTACTGCAGTCATTGCGACAGAAATGGTCATCAAAGAGCCACTTGTTGGAAGCTCCATCCAGAGCAGCACCTTAAAGACAAAGCGTCGGTGCGTGAACCGGGAAGAACAGTTGTTCGACAAGAAAAACCACCTCAAGGAGGTGACCCATTCACAAAGATAAGTGAGAAATGGTTTATAGACATGATGTCATTTCATGGTCATTCTTTTGTAAATCACTTGTTGCATTTTAAAATGTAAACGTGATGATGTGTTTCCATCACTTGGTCAACAACAATGATGTCTGGTCATGTTTTGAGTCGTATTTTGAGTTGCATGTTAAAACTCTGAAAGTGATGTTATGTTTATGTCACTTGTCAAAACAATCATGTTTGGCCTTATGTATGTAAAGAATGTGTTGCAGTGATGATGTGTTTCCCATCACTTTTTGAAGCAACCATGATGGGTTGGCCTTGTTGTCATAGTTGGGGTATTACATCCATCTTGTTGTAAACTCGACCACCAAGTATGTGTTATAAACTCATGGCAAGTATGGGATGTTTTGGGTCTTTATTTGATCATTTCATTCAAAGCATGTAATTTGAAAACCATGTACTACAAGTTGCAGAAGTAGCAGGTGTTGGTTCATCACTTAAGGCTCCGAAGAACAAAGGTGAAAGAGATGGAAGTGAGACCTTTTCAGGACACTTATTATGCGAACAGGGTATGGATAAAGATGCATGTTATTTTCCATGCTTTTGGAGGACCTAAAGCTCCTCAGTGGGGAGGATTGATCCAGGTGGCTCTAGAGAGACACACAGGAAAAAGATGGCTCAAAAATCAAAGTGTTTGGATTGTGCTCAAACTAGGACCAGATCGAAGACCTCATCGTCATGATCGTGGTGGTGCAAATGGCTTGTCAAACGGAGCTCGTATGCGAAAGATAAGGCTATTCAAAGTTTGACATGACAGGAGAAAGTGGGGCCCACAGTGTGCCACATTGCATCCCAGTAAGCAGGTGGGACCCACATGGCAACCCATTAGCCATTGACACTTGGTGTTTTCTCATTTTTCTCCTAAACTTGCATAAGAGACAAAATCATGGGAAATGGTTATTCATTTTAATATATAGCTATTAATATAACTATATAAAAGTAATATCCCCTTTAAACCCCAAAAATTGCATCAGGACATGGTTTCAGGATCTGCGGCAACAAACCCCACTGAACCGTTTAAAACCACCATATCGCAATAATCACAACCGTATTATATGTATATATATAATGGGATTGGCGGCAATAACCTCCGCCAAACCCTCCACAACTATCACACCCATATATATTATAACAGAGCTCTGTATTAAGGGGCGGGCGCAAGCCATCAACAGTGGACTCGGACCGCACCCCGAAACCATATGTATATCACATATCGCCCCATCCCCATATATGCATATATACCACACATATCCTCGCACCAATCGCCAATTATATCTCCGATATGGATATCGGTGAAGTCTCAAAAATCGGGATGATATATGTGCCAGCACCCCATGTTAAGCGTCAATTGTAATTTAATCCGCCGATATATGTGCCAACCATAATGCCAATTGCCAATATTGGGAAAGCTCTGATCTTTAAGGCGCCGACAGCAGTTGCGCCGATATGTGTTAAGCGTGGGGTTTAAGGGGCAGGCCGCCCAAAGCGGACCCAACCCCTATTTCAAATATTTTATGGTTTATAAAAGGTTCATATATGGAAGAGGTGGGATTTAATCCCCTGACCTCTCCGTAACCATATGCCTCCTTTTCCAATACACCAACCACTTTACCTTGGGGAATCCACCCAAGGTTTTTCTACTTAAATAGTCATTTTTCTCTCTGCACGTAGTTTGAGATAGAAGAGACTGTAGACACGCATTTCGAGGAAAAATGCAGGCACAAATTTCAAGGCAGTAGATTAATTAATATTTTAAAGCAAGAACCATGAATTTTGCAAGAGGGCAAAATTCTCACTTTGTTAGAATTTGACAAGCTTTATATGGTTTTTACACGTCTCATCACCATGAACACAATGGTGTCATTTGTTTCTTCATCAAAGGTCTTCATTTTCCATTCAGTTCCAGAATGTACGTGGAACCATGATTTCAGCGAAAATAGGGAGCGAAACCATGAGCCATGAAATTTTCCCAAGGAGGTAAGATTTTGACATTTCAGAATATAGTCAAGTTTATACTTGTTTTTCATGGTTTTCCATAGGGATTGCAATGGCGAGACCATATTTGTCATCTGAGTTGCATATTTGCAGTGCATCCATGGAACAGAATCTTTGAGGAATCCCGAGGGAATCTAGAAGATTCCTTGAGCCTAGAATTCTCAACTTCTCAGAATTCGGATTTTGGACAGTTGATTCAACATTACTTGACACCATAAATCTGATGGTGGCTTCAGATTTCTTATTCTCTCATTTCTTCTTCTAGTCACTTTTCTAAGTGCCAGTGTAGATGTCCACATTCTTGTGCAAGCAACCGTTTTTATGAGATCGATGTCATGAGAGCGATGGTCCAAGCAGCTTCAGCAGTGAGACATCCACTTCTTTAGATGGCCCTTGGTTGTGAGGTATATGATGTGTTCATGTACTTCTTCTTTCTGCATTATGTTGTACAGATCCATGATTGATGTTGATGCAGGATCTTATTTATTTCTTGTTGTCATGATTCCTTGCTTGATTTGATGCGGAATCTTTCTATGTGATGTACTTTTTGTCATAACTTATCATGTTATGCTTTGAGATCCCTTGTGGTATGTTGTTGTCATGCATGTGTTTTTCTTTGACATCCCTTTTGTGCCATGTTGGCGGGATACACACCATGCTTGTTTTGTGTCATACTGATAGGAGTCTTTTGATTAAGAGTTCTAGTTGTGGAACATCTCTTAGAGCCACTCCTATGTGAGCGAATTCTTCCTTGTATGATCAAGACATCATCTCTCTGTACATCATCTTTATTGACAACACATAATGTAGTGGCCTACACCATCTTGACACAGGGGCCCGGAGACGTAGTCACTCCTGGAAAAACTCTGTTATCAACAGCTTATGTTTTCATGTGTTGATGATTGTTATGTTCCTCTTCTTTATAGTCTGTCGATGTATTTGTTAATGTTCTTTTAAAAATGAAATTTTAACACATCACAAAAGTAAAAGGTCTTGGAAGGGTCCTTCTTCACACTCAGATCTGGATCAAGTGGTATCAGAGCAGGTCTTTACGTTGATGTGAATTGTAGTGTGAAAAATGATAGAGGATGAAAGAGCCGTGTACGAGACCATGCTTAACATTTCCAAGAAGGTGGAAATTATTTATAAAACTCTATAGAAAGAGACATAGGAAATCGAGCAATTATAGCTTCAGTTGAAAGCCACAAAAGAGGCCATGAAAGAACTGAAGCAAGACAGACATAATCTTCAAACAGAGAATGATGAATTGAAGATGTGTCTACATGAAGAGAAGGAGGAGAAGAATAATTTGCTACTACAACTGCAAGCAAAGGACGAGGCCTTGGAAAAGCTACAACAAGACCCATGTAAGGTAAAAAGTAGTTCTCCATCTTCATGTATATTTTCTGATGATGATTTCGCTGTGTTTGAAAATCATACCACGGGAATTGGTTCCAAATTACTGAAAAGAATGGGATATGAAGGAAAAGGCTTGGGTGTTCATGGCTAAGGCATTTTCAATCCCATCAAAGTAGAGGAATTACCCTGTCAGGCAGGACCTGGGTATGCCAGGACTAAAGTTGGGGAATGCGATCCACCAACAACAAATGATGAGCAGCCCTCATCAGTTCTTTCCAAATCGAAAGAGAAGGTAAAATATGTTGATTTCCTTTCGCTTTAATCTTCTCATAGTATGATGTCTGTTGGATATTTGGAGATCCTGATGACAAGGACAAATATGAGGCTCCTTACAAAGACAAGGCACAAGGAGAAAGAACTTGGTACTAATAACCAAGGCATCACTCAACCTTTGGAGGTTGTGCATGAGCATCGATTTACAGACTCAAGATACACTAAAGGAGAGTACTCAAAGGTGTCAGATTTGTCCAAGACATCGTCGAGGAAAGAGTATGATGGGACAACATCCCCATCATCCCATGGCAGTTTCCATCGTAGGGAGAGAGCTGAGGCAAGCTCTCATTGCCATACTAACATTAAAGGTAGCAAAGGAAGGTATAATCACTTTTGATCTTTGAATTTTCATTTTGATTATGATCATGTTGTTAATAATGAATGAAGACAAAGGCATCGAAAAACATGCACTTGTTGTGGTTTACCTAACCATACCTTTTCCAAGTGTTAGAAAAGAATGGTAGCACTCACAAGGAAGAGGCGTGAAAGACCCTCTCAACATCATGAAAAGAAACAAGTTAAGTAGGTATGGAGGAAGAAAACCTACTGCAGTCATTGCAACAGAAATGGCCATCAAAGAGCCACTTGCTAGAAGCCCATCCAAAGCAGTGCCTTAAAGACAAAGCGTTGGTGCGTGAATCGAGAAGAACAGTTGTTTGACAAGAAAAACCACCTCAAGGAGGTGACCCATTCACAAATATAAGTAAGAAATGGTTTCTAGACATGTTTTCGTTTCATGATCATTCTTTTCTAAATCACTTGTTGCATTTTAAAATGTAAACGTGATGATGTGTTTCCATCACTAGGTGAGCAACAATGATGTCTGGTCATGTTTCGAGTCATATTTTGAGTTGCATGTTAAAACTCTGAAAGTGATGTTATGTTTCTGTCACTTGTCAAAACAATCATGTTTGGCCTTATGTATGTAAAGCATGTGTTGCGGTAATGATGTGTTTCCCATCACTTTTTGAAGCAACCATGGTGAGTTGGCCGTGTTGTCATAGCTGGGGTATTATGTCCATCTTGTTGTAAACTTGACCACTGAGTATGTGTTATAAACTCATGCCAAGTATGGGACTTTTTGGTTCTTTAGTTGATCATGTCATTCAAAGCATGTAATTTGAAAACCATGTACTACAGGTTGCAGAAGTAGCAGGTGTCGGTTCGTCACTTAAGGCTTCGAAGAACAAAGGTGAAAGAGATGGAAGTGAGACCTTTTCAGGGCGCTTATGATGCGAATAGGGTACAGAGAGAGATGCAAATTATTTTCCATGCTTTTGGAGGACCAAAAGCTCCTTAGTGGGGAGGATTAATCCAAGTGGCTCTAGAGAGACACATAGGACAAAGATGGCTCAAAAATAAAAGTGTTTGGATTGTGCTCAAACTAGGACCAAATCGAAGACCTCGTCATCCTAATCGTGGTGTTGTGAACGGCTCATCAAACCAAGCTCGTATGCAAAATATAGAGCTGTTGGAAATAATACTAAGAGGGGGGGTGAATCAGTAATATCGGGTCAATTATTTTTCATTTTGCAATCAGATTTGTATACGCTACTTCAGTTAGTAAAAACCGTGTATGTACGCAACTGCAGTTAAGGAAACTAGCGTATAACCAACAGACTTGTAATTTAAATTACTCTTTAGTTGTTGATCATTAATCTGTGCATCAAACATATAAACAGTCACCAAGAAAAGTAAAACAGAATAGGCAGTCACACATAAGAACACAAGATATAAGGTGGAAACCCAATGTGCGTGAAAACCACCTGCTACAATTCGTCTCTATCTTCTTTTAATTAGAAACTTATGTTTACAATATTTCTGTACTGGTGCAGTCTTATACCAGTACACAGGCTTCTACCTGCAGAAGGCTACTACCTTCTCTCGTTCTCCAGCTTCTCTTAGAAGGGAGCTACAACCCCCTTAGCTCTTGTACTAGCTAAGGTACTAGTACATAGGTGCTAACCTATAGAAGGCTACAACCTTCTCTTTTCTTCCAGGGACCACGTTTCACAAATTTCAGACTAGATCCATGAATAACATCAATGAAACATCAAGTATATCTGCATCAACCAATCTTCTTTGTAAAAACCAAAACTGGATCAAACAATCACTTCTCTGAATGTTGTAACCAAAATACAATAACAGTAACCAGACACCAATCCTGAACCTAGAACACTGCAACAATAAACAGAAGTAGCAAGAACATATTTCATGAGATGTACACTACTTCAATATGCATAACCTATGTGCATACACTGATGTATTAAGGCCAACTTGCGTATACGCTGTTTTGAATTACCTAACCAATGTGCATATGCACCTTTGCTATGTCGAACCTGCGTATAGATCTATAAAAGATAATTTACCCTTTTCAATTATTCAGACATCAGTTATACCCAAATTATCAGATTTGTAGATCAATTCATGTGCCAAATATAACAGATCAAAATCACACAAAGATACTTCTCTTCAAGCCTTGAGATCTTGACCCGTCAATAGAACTTATCCATCTTCTAGCGTTCAGGTTCCTCCTTGATTCAGATCCAGCTATGCACCACAACCAATCACCAGTATTCTAGATCTTGCTTTTCATTAGATATTCAATACTTGAGTGAATGCCTTTGCCTAATGATCTCCTTCCCCTTTTATAGTCTTAGGCCTTACTCATTACCATGGTCCAAAACCATAGAGAATCAATACCATGGACCTAATACCTGGGTTCAACATTTCGGACGAGATACCATGGTCCAAAACCATAGGTCCAAATACCAAGGATTAAATACCATGGACCAAAAAATAAGTTTACCCACATGTACGTGTTTTTCCGTGCATGAAAGTGTTTGCATACGCATACACGACTTTTGATCAGCAATACCACGTGTATATGTGACTTTGTTAAGATGAACCTGCGTATATCTCTTTTGCTTTCATTCTGGGAGCCTGAACTATGATATGCCATCTGAGTGAGTTGCCATCAAGGACAACACTTGTTTCATAGAGCCAAACCTATGTCATAATGCCAACAATCTCCCCCTTTGGACTTGATGGCAACCCCAAGTCACTCAAAGTCATTCTCCCCCTTTGTCATCAAGGGCAAAGGGTTATGCTCCCCCTGAGTACATGCTGAATTCTCTGCTCTGCTGTGTTGTCCGTGCTCCCCCTGGCTGTAGGCAAGGTCTGCAAAACAATATTCTACAAGAAATAACATCACTCTATACATCATGAATGACCTTCCTATCACCAAAGACTCATACATCCATCTCCCAACCGAGTGGGGATATACCAATATTGACTCATCCACCCAACCAAGTGGGGATACACCAAAAGTTTACACATGATAAAACAAGAACATTACATCATCCATCCCATGCATAGTGGGGAAACCAAAGTAGGTTGTTACATGACCTTGATAAGAAAAGAAATACATGACATAGAGACGAAATATCTACAACAAGATTATGATAGTCATCAACAACTATCATCAACAGAATCTTTCAATCATCATTCAAACCAACAACCATGTTCTCCCTCTGCACCTCTTCCACCTGAAACCAAAAACAACTGTGAACTTGAACCAAGATCTTCTTAGATAATGCCAACAATGCATTATTAGAAGTATATATGCTCCCCTTGAACCTGTGCTAGATGGTCTCTGTCAGACCCATATCAGACTCTTTTCATCCTGAGCCTGGCCCACTGATTGTCTTCAAACCAACATATGCGCGACTATATCCAAAGAAACTGGCATATGTATGTGGATGATCCACATGAAACTCCTGTACAACCACTTTTCTCTGAAACAGACAAGTTTCAACAGCAAGATGATGCATCAAATCCTCCCAGCTTCTGCCTGAGGTATTCAAATGTCTCCCTGGGCAGTGTTTTGGTGTGCATATCAGTGACTTGTTCCTTGGAGGGAACATACTCCAATTTGACCTTTTGTTCAAGCACTTGTTCCCGGAGAAAATTATATTTGATAGGTATGTGCTTGGTCTTCGAATGCATGACTGGATTCTTTGAAATACTAATTGCACTTGTATTATCACAAAAAATGGAGATAGGTGGAGTACAAGTGATTTGAATATCTTGTAATGTTTACATCATCCAAAGGAGTTGTGTGCAGCAAGATGCAGCAGCCACATATTCTGCTTCAGCTATAGATAATGCAATTGAACTTTGTTTCTTGCTGAACCAAGATACTAATCTGGAACCCATAAAAAATGCACCACCACTAGTGCTTTTTCTATCATCCATGCTTCCAGCCCAATCTGCATCTATATATGCATGAAGCGTGAGATCTGTATCTCTAGGATACCATAAGCCATAGTTTTGAGTTCCTTGAAGATACTTGAAAATTCTCCTAACTGCCTAAAGATGAGTTTCCTTTGGATTTGCCTGAAATCTTCCAACTATTCCCACTGCATGCATGATGTCTGGTCGGGTACCTGCCAGATAGAGTAGACTACCAATCATGGATCTATAGGTTGGTTGATGTACTGTTGCTCAATCATCATTTGTGCTAAGGCTGCATCCTATTACCATAGGGGTAAATACTGTTTTCGACTCTTCCATGCCATATTTCGTCAAGATCTACTTGAGGTACTTGGCTTGTGATAGAAAGATACCATCTTTATTTTGTTGGACTTTTAAACCAAGAAAATATGTCAGCTCACCAAGCAGGGACATTTCAAATTATTTCTGCATCACCAAAGCAAAGTTTTGACTCATGGCTTCTTCATTGCTACCAAAGATGATATCATCAACATACACAACAAGTATTAGCAATTTATCATTATCTATTTTTATATATAGATTGCTATCTGCTGATCCTTTTGAAAAACCTTGTTGATGGAGGTATTTTTCCAGATGATAATACCAAGCCCTTGGAGCCTGTTTAAGACCACAGAGTGCCTTCTTAAGTCTATACAAGTTTTGGGTCATTTCCAAGGATGAATCCATCTGGTTGCTCAATATACACTTCTTCTTCTAAGTCTCCATTTAAAAAGTTAGATTTCACATCCATTTGAAATACTTTGAACTTCTGAAAGCTAGAAATAGCAAGGAACATTCTTATGGCTTCAATTTTAGCAACTGGTGCAAAATTTTCTTCAAAGTCTATACCTTCTTGTTGAGCATTACCTTTACAAACAAGTCTAGCCTTGTTTCCAATAACATCTCCATTTTCATTCAGCTTGTTTTTGAATATCCATTTGGTCCCTCTGACATTCTTATCATTTGGTCTTAGAACCAACTCCCAAGTGTTATTCTTTTCAATCTGATCAAGTTCTTCACTCATGGCCTTGACCCAACATTCATCTTTGCATGCTTCATTTACATTTCGTGGTTCAGTGGAGGAGAGCAATGCTAGATAGCTTGAAGCTTCTGAAATAGTTCTTCTTGTTTGTACACCTGCCTCTTTCTGCCCCAAAATTTGAGTCTCTGGATGATTCTTTTGGACATACCTGGATGGAGTCTTTTCTTCTACCCTTATCTATTCTTCTAGTGCCTCATATGTTTCTTCTTCATCATAAGTCTGATTTGATGTTGAAGGATAGTCCTCATCATCTTCGAAATCTTCGGATTTTACCTGCCTAGGATTGTTTCCTTCTTCATCAACCACTACATCAATACTTTCAACAATTTTTCCAAGTATTTTATTGTAACACTTATATCCTCTGCTATGGGGAGAGTAACCAAGGAGAATGCCTTCATCTTCTCTAGGTTCAAACTTGCCAAGGTTTTCATCAGTCCTTTTGATGTAACATTTGTTTCCAAAAATTTTAAAGTATTTTACCGTAAGTCTTACCATACCAAAGTTCATGAGTCTGAGTACTGTTCAGTCGAACATTTGTCTTGTTGAGAATAGTAACGGCAGCAAATGCAGCTTCACCCCAGAAGGTTGCGGGAGTTCCAGATTCATCAAGCATAGCACGAGCCATTTGTTGAACCGTTCTGTTCATCCTTTCCACTACTCCATTTTGCTGAGGAGTTCTTGCAGTAGAGAATTCCCTTCTTATTCCATGTTCTTCACAAAAATCGAAAAATTCATTCGAGGTAAATTCCCCTCCTCGATTTCACCTGAGGCATTTGATTCTACGATCTAATTCATTTTCAACTAAGGCTTTGAATGCTTTGAACTTTTCGAAAGCTTCATATTTATGCTTCAGAAGTCCTATCCAACACATCCTGGAAAAGTTGTTAATGAATAATATGAAGTATTCTTCTCCTCGAGGTGACCTTTCCCTGGACGAACCACATCCATCAGTATGGACAAGTTCAAGTGGCCTACTAGCTAATCCTTCCTTCTCAGGGAAATTATTTCTAGTTTGCTTACCAAACTGACATGATTTGCATATTGTATTTTCTGGAATTCTGATGTCAAGGAGATCATGAACCGCTTGATATTTGCATGCTTTCCTTATCTGAGAGAAGCTTAGATGCCCCAATATTTTGTGCCATAGCCAGTGTTCATCATCCTTGCTTAGATAGCATTGTTGTTGTCCTCCCTTGAGTATGTATAAGTTATTTGGAGTTCTTATGCCTTTGATCATTGTTTCTCCTGTATCAAGCTCACGAACAATACATCCATTTGATCGAAATATTACCTCATTTCCTTGATCACACATTTGACTGACACTCAATAGATTATGCTTTAAGCCATGAACAGACATAACATTTCCAGCTTTGACCTTTTCTTTCAAAATAATAGAACCTTTACCTTTTATGAGTGCAGGGGTGTCATTTCCAAATAAGACCTTCCTTTTTTTTTCGAAGGCACTATATGGCTGAAGTTTTTCTTTATCACCTATCATATATTTCGAGCATCCACTGTCGATGTACCACTGATTTTCCTGCCCTTCCGCATATATGGCTATACCACATGTTTCTGGTTGTGGTTCTTTCTTTCTCCATGTTTTGGGACTCAATGAAGCTTGCTTCTTTTGAGTTGTTTACGAAAACCTACTCCTCCATTCAGAATCTTCATGACCGAAACTGCTACAAATAGAACATTCTATTTCATTTTCAAGAGCAGAAAAGTTATTGTAGGTCCTTTTCATGATCCCAGTCATACTCCTTTGTTTTTGAGTTTCTCTAGTCATGATGGTCTTGTAGGCAACACATTGAGTAGCTTTGTGTCCAAAGTTATGACAAAAGAAACATTGGCCATTGAAGAAATTCCTGCAATTATCAAACCTACCGACCAAATGATTGTGGTTTCCATTGACATCCATTCTTGACGTAAATTGAGAATGATTTACCTGTGGTTGGTTGTAGCTTCTATTCATCCTTGAAGTAGATTGCCCCCGATTTACTTGGTGATCTCTATTCATTCTTGAAGTAAATTGTCCCTGATTTACTAGGTGATCTGCATTATGTCTTTGCTATCGATTGTCAACCTGTTCACTTCTCCTTGTTGCATCAAGATAACTTTTGGAGGTGGATGGCTTCTATGCTTGAGATGCTTCTTCAGTATATCTAAGACTTGTCTTGATTAGAGGAGAACGCTGCACTTTGATAATCTCATCTAAAGTTTCATATCCTTTAGCAAATCTAAGATTAAGAGCTTTTGTTTTCTCAATATCTTTTCTAAGTCCCACAATTTCACATTCTAACTTTTCATTGTGTTTTCCCCTTTTCAGCAAGTTGGAATGTCAAAGTATCTATAATCATATTCTTTTTCTTCTAAACAAATTTTAAGTTTAGAAATTTCTTCATAAAGACCTTCTTCATCTATAGCATCCAAGAAATCATCATCTTCAAAAGCCATCAAAAGTCTATAATCATTACCATTGTTCATCTTCATCACTATTTGAAAATCCATCACTATCTTCATGTGTATAATAGCTCTTCTTACTTACATTCTATTTTTTGTTCCATCTAACTGGTTCCTTACCTTTGTCAAGCTTATCTTTATGAGGACACTTGGCAGCATAGTGATCGACTCTTCCACAAGAAAAGCATTTAAAAGGTAGCTTACCTCTTAATCTTCCAGAACCCTATTGAAGGTTCTTGACAATGTTTGATTCTTCCTCCCCTTCTGAAATATGTCCTGACTCATTGTATTCTCCTTTTCCTGAGGCTTTGAATGCAGATTCTCTCATGTCTAATGGTCCCCCTTTTCTCATTTCAAAAGCAATTAGGATTTCGTGCAGCTGTAACATGGTAATGCTCTGTAGATTCTGCTTTTCTTCTATGGTGGAAAATTTTGATTCAAACTTAGAAGACAAAGATCTTAGAACCTTTTCAACCAAAGTAACTTCTTTTATCTCTTCACCCAAGTTTTTCATACGATTAACAATCTCATCTATACGTAAGAAATAATTAGCCACACTTTCATCATTGTGCATTCTAAGATTTTCATATTAAATTTTGAGAGTTTGTAGTTTTCCACGTTTTACCTAATTGTCTCCTTCATAGCTCAGAACGATATTGTCCCATATTTCTTTTGTGGTTTTGAGATGCATAACCTTGACGAATTCTGATTGAGATAAACTCCCTAATGGAGTATTGACAGCCTTTGCATTTGTTTCATACTGCTTCTTACCAGTCGTATCTGTAGGAGTTGTTGATGGAAATGTGTATCCTGTTTCCACGATATCCCAAACTTTTGTACCAAGAGATTGAAGATAGGTTGTGATTCTTACCTTCCAATAGATGAAGTTGCTTCCATCAAAGATTGGTGGCCTGATAGATGCCTCCTTTTCATAGTTGTTCATGATGATAGATCTTCCTTCAAGCGATCAAGCTTCTTCTGAAGGACATGCTCTGATACCAATTGTTGGAAATAATACTGAGAGGGGGGGTGAATCAGTATTATCAAGTCAATTACTTTTCATTTTACAATCAAATTTGTATACGCTACTTCAGTTAGTAAAACCTGCGTATATATGCAACTGCAGTTAAGGAAACTAGTGTATAACCAGCAGACTTGTAATTTAAATTATTCTTCAGCTGTTGATCATTAATCTATGCATCAAACCATATAAACAGTAACCAAGAACAGTAAAACAGAACAGGCAGTCACACATAAGAACACAAGATATAAGGTGGAAACCCAATGTGGGTGAAACCACCTGTTGCAATTGGTCTCTATCTTCTTTTAATTAGAAACTTTTGTTTACAATATTTTTGTAGTGGTGCAGTCTTATACTAGTACGTAGGCTTCTACCTACAGAAGGCTACTACCTTCTCTTGTTCTCCAGCTTCTCCTAGAAGGGAGCTACAACCCCCTTAGTTCTTGTACTAGCTGAGGTACTAGTACGTTGGTGCTGACCTACAAAAGGCTACAACCTTCTCTTTTCTTCCAGGGACCACGTTTCATAAATTTTCAAACTGGATCCATGAATAACATCAATCAAACATCAAGTATATCTGCATCAACCAATCTTCTTTGTACAAACAAAAACTGGATTAAACAATCACTTCTCTGAATGCTGTAACCATAATACAATAACAGTAACCAGACACCAATCCTAAACCCAGAACACTGCAGCAATAAACAGAAGTAGCAAGAACATATTTCATGAGACGTACACTACTTCAATATGCATAACCTACGTGCATACACTGATTTATTAAGGCCAACCTATGTATACGTTGTTTTGAATTACCTAACCAGCGTGCATACGCGCCTTTGCTATGCCGAACCTGTGTACAGATCTATAAAAGATAATTTACCCTTTTCAATTATTCAGACATCAGTTATACCCAAATCATCAGATTTATAGATCAAGTCATGCACCAAATATAACAAATCAAAATCACACAAAGATACTTCTCTTCAAGCCTTGAGATCTTGACCCGTCAATAGAACTTATCCATCTTCTAGCGTTCGGGTTCCTCCTTGATTCAGATCCAGCTATGCACCACAACCAATCACCAGTATTCTAGATCTTGTTCTTCATTAGATATTCAATACTTGAGTGAATGCCTTTGCCTAATGATCTCCTTCCCCTTTTATAGTCTTAGGCCTTACTCAATACCATGGTCCAATACCATAGAGAATCATACCATGGACCTAATACTTGGGTTCAACATTTCGGACGAGATACCATGGTCCAAAACCATAGGTCCAAATACCAAGGACTAAATACCATGGACCAAAAAATAAGTTTACCCACATGTACGTGTTTTTCCGTGCATGAAAGTGTGTGCATACGCATACACGATTTTTGATTGGCAATACCGCGTGTATATGTGACTTTGTTAAGATGAACCTGCGTATATCTCTTTTGCTTTCATTCTGGGAGCCTGAACTATGATATGCCATCTGAGTGAGTTGCCATCAAGGACAACACCTGTGTCATAGAGCCAAGCCTGTGTCATAATGCCAACAAGAGCTCTTCAAAGTTTGACATGATAGGAGGGGCCCACAATGTGCCACATGGCATCCCAATAAGCAAGTGGGACCCACATGGCAACCCATCAGCCATTGACACTTGGTGTTTTCTCATTTGTCTCCCAAACTTGCATAAGAGACAAAATCATGGGTAATGGTTATTCATTTTAACATATAGTTATTAATATAACTATATAAAAGCAATAACCCATTTAAACCCCAAAAATCGCATCAGGACATGGTTTCGGGATCGACGGCAACAAACCCCGCCGAACCCTTTAAAACCACCATATCGCAATAATTGCAACCGTATTATATGTATATATAATGGGATCGACGGCAATAACCTTCGTCGAACCGTCCACAACTATCGCACCCATATATATATATATTATATATATATAATATATATAGATAGAGAGAGAGAAGAGAGAGAGAGAGAGAGAGAGAGAGAGAGAGAGACAGAGAGAGAGAGATATATTATAATGGAGCTCTGTATTAAGGGGCGGGCGCGGGCCATCGACGGTGGACCCAGCCCGCACCCCAAAACCATATGTATATCACATATCGCCCCGGCCCCATATATGCATATATCCCACACATATCGCTGCATCAATCGCTGATTATATTGCCGATAACAATATCGGTGAAAACCCCAATAAGGGAGCCAATACCTCCGCCGTGCCAACCGCCGATAAGAGCGATCACCGATATGGATATCAGCAAAGTCCCAGAAATTGGGCCAATATATGTGCCAACACCCCATGTTAAGTGCCAATTGCAATTTAATCCGCCGATATATGCGCCAACCATAATGGTGATCGCTGATATTGGGAAAGCTCCGATCTTTAAGGCGCCGGCAGCAGTTACGCCGATATGTGTTAAGCGCGGGGTTTTAAGGGCGGGCTGCCTAAAGTGGACCCGACCCCTATTTCAAATATTTTATGGTTTATAAAAGGTTCATATATGGAAGAGGCGAGATTTAATCCCCCGACCTCTCCATAACCATATGCCACCTTTACCAATACGCCAACCACTTTACCTTGGTGAATCCACCCAATGTTTTTCTACTTAAACAATCATTTTTCTCTCTGCACACAGTTTGAGACAGGAGACTGTAGGCATGAATTTTGAGGCAGAATACAGACACAAATTTCAAGGCAGTAGATTAATCAATATTTTAATGCAAGAACCATGAATTTTGCAGGAGGGAAAAAATTCTCACTTCGTCAGAATTTGACAAGTTTTATATGGTTTTTACACCTCTCATCACCACAAACACAATGGTGTTGTTTGTTTCTTCATTAGAGGTCTACAATTTCTAGTCAGTTCCAGAATGCACGTGGAACCATGATTTCGGAAAAAACAAGGAGTGGAACCATGAGCCATGAAATTTTCCCAAGGAGGTAAAATTTTGACATTTCAGAATATAGTCAAGTTTATACTTGTTTTTCATGGTTTTCTGTAGGGATCGCAATGGAGAGACCAGATTTGTCATCTGAGTTGCAGATTTGCAGTGCATCCATAGAATAGAATCTTTGAGGAATCTCGGGGGACTTTAGAAGATTCCTTGAGCCTAGAATTCTCAACTTCTCAGAATTCGGATTTTGGACAGTTGATTCAGCACTACCCGATGCCACAAATCTGATGGTGGCTTCAGATTTCTTATTCTCTCATTTCTTCTTCTAGTCACTTTTCTAAGTGCCAGTGCAGATGTCCACATTCTTGTGCAAGAAACCATTTTTATGAGATCGATGGAGTGAGAGTGACGGTCTGAGCAGCTTTAGTAGTGAAACATCCACTTCTTCAGATGGCCCTTGGTTGTGAGGTATATGATGTGTTCATGTACTTCTTCCTTCCGCATTATGTTGTACATATCCATGATTGATGTTGATGCAAGATCTTGTTTATTTCTTGTTGTCATGATTCCTTTCTTGATTTGATGCAGAATATTTCTATGTGATGTACTTTCTGTCATAACTTATCATGTTATGCTTTGAGATCCCTTATGATATGTTGTTGGGATACTCTTGTTGTCATCATGCATGTGTTTTGCTTTGACATCACTTTTGTGCCATGTTGGCGGGATGCGCACCATGCTTGTATTGTGTCATACTGATAGGAGTCTTTTGATTGAGAGTTCTAGTTGTGGAACATCTCTTAGAGCCACTCCTACATGAGGGCATTCTTCCTTTTATGATCGAGACATCATCTCTATGTACATCATCTTTATTGACAACACATAATGCAACGACCTACACCATCTTGACACCGGGGCCTGGACGAACTCCGTTATCAGTGACTTATGTTTTCATGTGTTTATGATTGCTATGTTCCTCTTCTTTACAATCTACAACTGTATTTGTTAATGTTCTTTTAAAAATGCAATTTTAACACATCACGAAAGTAAAAGGTATTGGAAGGGTCCTTCTTCACACCTGGACCTGGATCAATAGAATATTTTCATATTATATCAAATGGATATACACATGTTAGTAAACCATCATCCGCACATTTCACTGAGTTTGCACACATAATATATCCCTATGGTGAGGTTCAAGGCATATCTTCATAAATTGTACATACAAGCACGTAGAGACACGAGGAAGAAATGGCATTCATTTCCATATGTGGTCACAAAGGATGATATGGTAGAAATAGTATAGACATGGACCACAAAATGGATGAATTTGCTGGAGGAAGTAGGAGATATCGTAACAGAAGAAGAAGAGTTGAACACTTCGCAGCATTGTGAATCGAGTGGAAAAAACGAGCAGGAAGCAGAGGAAGAGGAATAAAAACACCACAAAGAAGAACATTATGATGAATAACACCATGAGGAGGACCCTCAAGGAGGGGAGGATACAACTAAGGAGATAGAAAAGGAAAAAATAGATAAAATTGTCGTGGAGAAAAGAAAGATCCAAGGTGAAGCTGCCATTAAAGCATAAGGTGGATAAAACAAAAGAAATCACATTGATGGTTCTCATTAAGGTTGACCTAGATCACATCAGAGACAAGGTTCAGAGATAACACTGTAATCTTGGAATATGGTGGAAGATCGCTATGGCAATCTTATCATAGGTGTGCAACAGAGTATTATATAACTAAAGACTTTGGTGCAAAATTGCAGACCACCAGCACAGATAGGCCACAAACTCCAACCAGAAAGACTAATAGAAACAACATTTGGGATGAGGATAATGTAGATACCTGCTGGAGCTTTACAGTTTGACTCCTCTAAAGTCAAGCAGCAGGAAAAAGGTTGGGACCATGTCAATATGAACATGGCAGCACTTCCCTTTCTGGTATTACATGAACTACACCAAGGCATAAAAAATGAGCTAAAAGAGCAAGAACAACACACCTCGCATTTAAATATTCACGTAGAGTAAGAGCATGTTGCACTGAAGAAGTATCTCGACCAAGTCATCAAGGAAAAGGAACAGGAAGAGATACAGCAGCAGAGACTAAAAGAGGTGGTCAAAGCCACTTGCAGGGAAGTTATGGACATGGATGTCCTCGAGGAGGAATCAACAGAAGATAAGGTCATGAAACTCAGCCTTGGAGTCAAGGAATCCAAGAAGAAAATTGCATATGTACAGTTCCAATATGGGGTAAATATCAGTGAGATTCAATTAAAGTTACAACCATCTATGCCATTAGAAGTGTGCGAATAGAGGGAGATTGACTTAAAGACTGGGATGGCCATCATCTTTGCAGAATTGGCAGACTGTGGAAATTTTTTGGATGAGAGCATGTAAATTTGGACTTCGCTACAGGAAGATCCAAATGTTCAAAAACTACAGGAGGAAATGCAGTAAAAGCAACATCAATTGGAGGATATTTGAGCAACTATGAATACTTTTCCAATCTCATAGAGGCTCACAAAAATTAATGAGTTAAAGGAGATACAAAATAAAATCAAAGAGTTGAAGAAGGAGGAGTAGAGTTTGATAGAAAGGACTCAGCCTTTGTAGGATGAGGCCCTCCAGCTATCACAGGTAGTGGATGAGAAGCTTCAGTAGCTTCGACAAAGGGAGATATAATTGGTAAAGAAGGTTGTAGAACATGTCACAGAATCATTATTAGAAGAAGTTTGCAGCAAGGAAAAGCATCTAGCAGAGATTCTGCAACAATTCAACAAGGCATACAACAACATTGCAGACAAGATTTGAGGTAAAGCAGTTGAATGACTCGAGATGAGTCACATGTGAGTGTTGGGGGGTTGTTGGGCACAACCCAACTTGGCCAGATTTTGGATAAGGAATCTTTATTTTTTGGGTAGAGCACGCAGTAGAAAGGATGTCGCAGAGTGCGAAGTGCAACGCGCAGCAGAGCACTGGAGCACAACAAGGACCACACAACGAACTCACTGCGCAGTATATGGGCTTGGTGGTGAAGCCCCTCCATTTTTATAAAATCATATAATATTGTAAACGTTGAATGGTTTTGGACCATAGTCCCTTGTATTTTGGAAAACGTGGTATTAGGTCCATGGTAATTTAGTTATGTAATCCCTCATTGTAATAGTATATATAGGGATGAATAATAAACAAGGATGGCATGAATGAATTGGATTGAGATCTATGTTTATGGGTGTATTTTTATGATATGTACTTCAGAGAAAGAGACAAGGCTCCACAGCTAAGTGCGCGAAGGCTTGGGTTTGCAGCTTAGTGCGTAGGT
This sequence comes from Pinus taeda, assembly GCA_000404065.3. NCBI lineage: Eukaryota > Viridiplantae > Streptophyta > Pinopsida > Pinales > Pinaceae > Pinus > Pinus taeda. The sequence continues at coordinate 76,110 of APFE031046678.1, read as the reverse complement.
CATATGCAGCTTAGTGTGCAGACAACCTATAGCTGTGTGTGTAGGTGAAGAACTATTTGTTGTACAAAATTCTCTATTATAAGCAATAGTTCTTGTGGACGTAGTCCCAACTTGGGATGAACCACGGTAAAATATATGTCTTCATGTGTTGATTTTCTTATTATCTGCACTTTATTTTAGAACTGTGAAGTTTATGGATGTTTATGATATGTTTAAATGATGAATGTAATTTTGTGAAGTAATATATAAGTGCGAAGTTGTTCATGAATGTGAAGTAATTTATGTATTAAAGCATAAGAAAATACAAAATTTCCACATTGCAGTGTCCGTCAAGGCTACAGAAACCTAGTTCTACAACCTCCCATAGTCACTTTGGGTGAGATTGGGACTTGTTTGCAGGTCATTGCCAAAAGGGCCAGTGATTGAGGATTTTTTTGGTGCGCAGTAAAATCCAAACTTGGGTTAGCCCAAGCTAAGCCAACAGGTGAGTGATTGCATGGAAGAAGAAACATAGTTCCCAAGGGACTAATGAAGTAGAGAAAGGGATGCCAAAACTTTAGACAATAATTGGTTTTCACATAATCATATGCATGCCAATTGGGATCAGAAATGCTTTGGGAGTGTCTTGGAAAGCAATGAGCTAAAATTGTTCCTGAAGGGGCACTGAGCATAGTGGATGGCATGGCTAGAAATTGGAGGTGCATCTCGCTCTAAAGTCAAGTGACCAAGCAGGTCAAGGTGCAATGGAAATGATAGACCAAATGAAGCCACATGGGAGATGGTTGATCGAATGAGGGTGTTATACTCTTTTTTGGTTATTGAGTAAGAAATTGTAAATGTAATTATAAATATGTAAAAGTTGTTTATAAATCTCAGTTTTGATTTAGTATTTTACTACTAAGAACATCTAGGTTGATGTTCCCCTTAAGGGGGTGGGGTTTGTAACAACCCTAGTATACTCTCCTTTATTTATACTTCGATTATAAACAATTATAAATTTATTTGGATTTCCTGAAGAGTGGGACCACAGATCCATGATCTCAAGGGGAAAAGAAGAAGAACCTGAGTGTTTTTAGTTGGCACTACTTTTTAGTCAAATGTGCAGCTAACAAGAAAGATCTAAAAGAGAATTCCATGAGAATATGAAGAGACACACAAGAAAGAGGATAAAAAGGCATTCAAACAAAAAGAGGTGGTTGGATTTTCATTGAATGAAATAATTTTGAGGACAGAATTGGATTTTTGGGCAAGGATCCAAACTTGTGAGCATGATTTCCATATGAGTTTGCTTGAAAAATCCTCTTGGATGGTGATTTTGGCTCGGGGGTGACCATTGTAAGAAATATGGGTTACAGCTAGTCTACGGTTGGCTACAAAATCAAAGTCCCACCTTCAATTTCAGCCATTATCAGATCTCAATAAGTGTTGTTAATTGTGAGATATGAATATGATGATTAGTTCTTATTGAAATTAATGTATAGCTTTGTGATAATTTTGCATGGTTATACAATAATGTTGCATAAAATTAATAGGAAAAAATGTCTTGATAACCATGTGGATTAAATTGGAAATATACCTTGAGGTTGTAAGGAAGATGCCTTGATTTTTATGTGTGAGTTAATATGTTTCATGTGGACATGCAGGGTTGTGTGATTACAATTTCTCACTTTCCAGCTATAACTTTTCTTTTGGAAGATTCTAGAAGTTGAAATTTCGGCCATGGTGAGGGGAAATCTTGTTGAACTTGTGATCTAGTTTTGAAATCGTGGGTCACGAAATTTTATGAAATGTGATCAAAGGAATTTGGGATTCTTAAATGCATCTTTAAACAGGTCATGTCAATGTTTCTGCTACAAATTGTCTTCTGGGAGGTTCCAAAAGTTGAAGCTTGGACCATAGTTAGGGGAAATCCCGCTAATCATCTAGTCCAAATTTTAGATCTTGGATTGTGATATTTTAGGAGATATTATCAGAGGAAGTCAAGTTTTCTTAATGATCCTAAAATCGTGCATCAAACATGTCACATTGGCATTTTTTTTATAACTTTTTTTTTTTTTTTGGGAGGTTCTAGAACCTAAGATTTGGATCATAGTGACGAGAAATCATGTTGATCATCTAGTCCAACTTTTAGATCTCGATCCATGATGTTTTAGGAGATATGATTGGAGGAATTTGAGCTTCTTGAATGTTCCTAAAATCATGCCTCTAACCAATCATGTTGATATTTCTTAGATAACCTTTCATCTGGGAGGTTTAAGAGGTTGAAATTTGAACCATAGTGAGGGGAAATCCCTCTCACCATTTGGTTCACATTTTAGAATTTGGACTGATATAATTTAGGAGATATTCCTTGAATAATTTTTTACATTAGTTTTCATTCAAATTGTTTAAAGAAATGCATATATGGTTTAATGATTCATTGCATACAAACAATTTGATGAAATGCCCCAATGGAAATGATGTTTTGTGGATAGAGCCAATATTGTTGTAGTTGATATATGCCTATTTACATGCAAAGAATTTTATATATTAGTTTGAATGAAAAGTATTTGAGGAAACAGTTAAATGGTTTAATGATTCATTTCATACAAACTATTTGTTTAAATGTCCCAATGAAAATATTGTTTTATGGATGGGAATAGTATTGTTGTAGCTAGGATGTGCCTATTTTCATGCAAAGAATTTGCTATATTAGTTTGCATGCAAAATGTTTGAAGAAATGCTTAAATGGTTTAATGATTCATTACATACAAATTATTTGATGAAATGCCCCAATGAAAATATTGTTTTCAGGATGGGAATAGTGTTGTTGTATGGTAGTATTGTTGTAGTTTATATATTCCTATTTGCATGCAAAGAATTTGAAGAAATGTGTTAAAAATGTTTTATTACAATTTCCATACAAACTATTTGATAAAATACCTCGAAGACAAAAATCAAAAGTTGTGAGATTGAGTGGTATGTTTCAGTTAGTATGTTACCTTTGGTATTATAGCAATGTTTCTGATTTGATTTCATACAAAATGTTTGACAAAATCTATACAAGAAAAATACTACTCAATTAGTTGTTTATAAAGTATTTGAAGAAATGTTTATATATAAAGTGATTGAAAAAATGTATGAGAGATGAAAATCAGGGGTTTTGCAGGGGTGGTTAGGATGAATTTAATAGGGTTATGTGACTAAGTGGTATCAAATCTTATTGTCAATCTAGTAAAAGGAAAAAGAAAATTGTAGGTGCCTTGTAACCTTTGTAAGTCATTAAGGTACATGGGTATGTTATAAAGTGGTGTCATAGCTTCCAAGTTCAACACTCAGACTAGATGAACTCAATGATAGGCGAAATGAGAAGAAAGGTGTTTTATTGGACCTTTGGAGATTAAAATTTGGAACTCTTTTTTATTTAAAAGAATGAGTATTTGCTAAGTGAAAGTGTTTGTTGTTTGTTGAATTTTGTTGGTGATTGTATTCTACATGCATATGTGTTTATATGAAATTATTTTGTTTTATATACGAATACATTGATGTTACTTAAAGATTTACTTGAGTTGATACAACAATATAAATGCAGAATGCTAAATAGATATCCTAGAGAATCCCAAAAGGATTGCAAAAGCTAATGACTGAATGATGCAGTCAAAATTACGAGGGGGAATCTCTTAACTTATTTCTTGCTACTTACACTTTTCTTAGATGTTTTGAGAAGTTGCCCTAAATTGATGAATACTAGCATATGCATGATAAAATTCAAGAGATGAAATAGTTTAGAGATGCATGTCCAACAAATAAATATTAAATAATGATATGCTAGATGCATGAAGGTATGTTAAGGGCATAGAATAATGGATGTGTAGGCATAAAGACTAAGTAGTTTGTTGTCAAAACATGTTTTAGATGACTAATAGTGGTTAATGATTAACATGTAACTAGGAGTATGTTGACAACACAATTGGGAAGCTAATGAAAGTGTTACATGTAGTCTTAGGGAACCAAGGCTATGGAAAATAAGGTGTTGATGAGAACTTGGCAAAGGCGACACCTATGCTTGTTGATATGCATGTTGTGACAATGTGGTCAGTGCATTAATACGAGGTTTGCTACCAGTAAGTGGTCTTCCCTAGATGGGTGTTATAAAAATTATTGATTATGATTCTTGAACTTTATGCACACTTAAAAGTATTGATCAAATGCTTGATTAGGTGCACGATATGAGTATGTTCTTATGATATTGCATGGAGGAATGATCATGTTTTAAGAAAATTGTACTAATATGTTGTGTGTTGAGATAGCTTATATGCATAAGAGTGAAAGTGGATGCTAGATGTAGCACTATGGATAATGACTATGTGTTGATTGTAGACTATGTCATGGCTACTAACCTTGGTAAAAGGATGATTTCAAAATTTGATGATGTTAGTCTTGGTAAAAGGTTGATTTCCAATATTGTGATAACATGGTTATAAACATGCTGATATGTATTCCCGATTCTTAGAACATGTGAATGACATGAATTCTTAATGTGTGAATGATTGTAGATCACAATGCTTGGTATTAGCATGGAAAGGTAACAATAGAAGTTCCCCTGAAAGAGTAAATCCCTCCAGGAGCTATTTTAAGGGATGTTAAAATTTTAAGGTTCCCATAAAACCTTGGAAAAGACTCAGTTTGATTATACACACACACACACATATATGGTGGTTAAGAAAACACTAAACAACGAAACTCATGGGATTGAGTTGTTATGGGTTAAAAAATGTTTTATATGTTTTGTATTTATTGATTGACTTCATATTTTCTTTGTTGTTTTGACAGATGACCTTGAACATGGCCATGTTTCTTTTTGCTTTTACCTTTTGTTTTCATTGTGGTTTTATTTTTCATGACTCATTATTTTTTCTTACCTTTTGTGGTTTAGTCTTCATTGTTGGTTGGGAGAGAGAAGTGAAAGAAAAAGGAGTTTGGAGAAGAGCTAGATTAAAAAATAAAAATAAAACAACCCAATTATAAGTGCTACCTTGGCTAGACCTTGTGTGTAAGATAAATGGTAATAAGGGACAAAATAAGATGACATACTAGCTAAGATGGGCCTAGTTGGGTCCACTTGAAATCAAATGGGAAACAAGATAACAACCATGGAAATGGCACAAAAATGGAATTTTTCCTAAACTTTAATACAACGTGGCTGAGATATGTAGGACATGATGACATTGTTTGGTTTGACAAGACATTAGTTGAAACCCATCATAGTAGCACGACAAGTTATCAATCTCTAAAAATATGATCATTGTGTGAATTGCACGAAGTCAAAGTTTGTATTTGACACAATTGGGTAATGCAGCAAGGTTATTTAATGGGTTCCAAGTTGCATGGAACACCTACCATTGTGCAAGTGGGAAGGAATGGCCCATTAATGATACTTATGTTATATTTATGCTCCTCACAATTGTGGCGAGCATGAATGAAAAAATACAAAGGTTAAAAGTTGATAGCTTATGGTAGCAAGGTAGAAAGTAAAAGGAAAGGAATTAGGTGAAAATTCCTTGAATGCAATTAACAATTATTCTCCTAACTTAATGTAGTTTATTAGTATTTTGTTAATTATTAATGACAAATAGTGAATATTTGTCATTAATAAACTGAAATTAACAACAGAAAATGAACATCAAAACAATTAACTAAACCCCACCCAAACCGGGTTTGCAAAAATGTGTTGGTTGGTGGCTAAATCAACGGAAAACACACTTAAAAGTTCAAGAGATCTAATTGTCTGTGTGACTGGGATCAAATGGCACTAGGCTGCTGGAAATTGGTGCAGCAACAGTAAAAAACCAGAGAGGAAGATTGCTGCAAAAAGATAAGGAGAAGGGTGAAACACCTAGGGAACCCGATGGGACCCTAAGACCAATGACCAAACAAGGTTTAATATGAAACTATGGATGGTGACACCCTATCTTTATAGATCTGAAACAAAAGGGTACAGATCTGGAAAATATGGTTGAAAGTGTTGCAAAAACTTAGGCTACTCACTTAGCTAAACTCCTCCTACAAAGGTTGAAGCGTACTAGAAGCCCTAGGGGGCTAAATTCCACTTTGATGAGTAAATCAGAGTAGATCAAGGCCAAAGTGGGATGAGATAGAGGTCAAACAACCCAGTAGACAGCTCTTAGAAAAACCCAGAAACAGATCTAATAAAAACCCAAAAACCCTAAAATCATAGGTACTGACATGTTTTCAGGTGAGATCGCACTTTTTGGGCTGAAAGGTGCGCTCTGGACTCCAAATTGCACTTTTTGGGCTAAAAAGTGTGATTTATGCTCCTTGATTCCCACGCGGCAAATCTTGGAAAAAATTTGTCATCTCTGTCACGGTTGGTTCCTGTGACCTGCGGAAAAGACCAGAAAACTTGCGAAAGTAGAAGTTTAATAGATCTAGGGTTAGAAAGCTAGTAAACAAAATTAAGAGACTGAAAAAATAATAAACCCTAAGTTGAAAACCAAAGGTCACCTAGATTTCTAGGTCTGAAGTATAAAACCAATGGAGCCACCAATTTTGTTGTAGTGTTCTCTTCCCAAAGATGTACAAAAAGAATCCACTTAAGATTGTGGATGACAAACAATCTCAAAAATATAAATGGCTACTAAACATTGTAGACCTGTAGCAACTGATAGAAACAAAACTTGCCAAAGTCCTTATCTATTCCACAGTCATACTTACACAACAAAAAGAAACATTAATAACTGCAATCATCCAATGGAAACTAGATATAAAAAGAATAGTTTTATTATAACACCTATGAAGGGAAAAAATAAATGTTACCAGTCCCCCTCTATGGGATGGGTTCTTGGCTATCCTCAAACGTCTTCAGCTTGTGTAGTGTCTTCCTCCTCTATAACGTGTAAACCCAACAAATAATAGTGTGCGACAATGAAAATAATCAAATTTACAACAATGGGTGCAACAATGAATAATCAAAAGTGAATAACAAATGGGAAACCATTCTATTTATAACAAAATATTGAGGTATCCTCAAATAATGAGCAATAATAAAATATTATTAACCGAGCCATTCTTGGAATAACCACTTGGAATATTTTATTATATTTGGTTAGAAGGGAAAAAGTACTTAAACGTTTATTTAGAAATAATAAATAAATAAATGATTTATTTATCATCTCAAGAAATCGATTAAGGAATAGTAAACAAATAATGATTTATTTAATTATTCCTAAAGGATTTAGTCGAATTTGACAAATATTAATAATTAATTAGTGATTAATTAATTATTCTTAGAGAAAAATAAGATAATTAATAATTTATCTGTTGATTTTTCATAATTGGGTCAAATGTGACAAGGAATAATAATTGAACCATCGTTTAATTAATTATTGCTAGAAGAAAATCAAAGAATTAATAGTGATTTATTTAATTATTCTTCATGGGTTTAACTATAAATTACATAAAAAAGGTGGTTTATTAAGTAATTTCTCATAGTGAATTCAATTTTGCTATGGTAAAATTAGCTTTACATGGTGTACTTTGATCCATCTAGTAAATTTGGCTAGATGATCCATTTTTTGGTGATAGCAGGCCCATTAAAAGGTGAATTGGAAAATATCATTCAAATCAAATTGAAGGTGAGGATGAATTTGAGCATAATATTTGAAACATCTAATAACCTTCCTAAAACATTCACCTACAAGAAAAATTAGCCATAAGTGTTTTTGAATAATTTAGTGTAAACAAAAAACAAACTTCAACTCGAGGTTTTCTTTGAAAAAGAAAGAAAAATACATAACTACAACTAAATCTAAAAGAAAAGTAATCTGGTGATAATGTTTCCTTATAGTAAATTCATCATAAGAACACCATCTTACTATCTCAAGGATTTTGAGAGATCATTTTTCTTTTATTTTTTTCTCTAGATCAAAGTGCCCTATATGAAAACAAAGCCAGGCCAAATTCGAGTTTGCAATGTGCAGAGGATTCTTACTACTTCTTGATATGTTCTCTAAGGCCTTCATAATCCACTCGACATTTTCTTGATAGAAACCCTAGTCAAATATGTCAATGTGATTATTGGGTACTTGCATTGCATTATTTAAAACGTGCAGTGTTTTTCCTACTTCACATGTTACAAAATCTACATAAACTAATTATACAACTAAAGTTTCTTACAATTCCTACTTGGCTACAATAATGAAGAAGATTAACTAGATCATAATTGAATTATAGAAAAATAAATAAAGAGCTAGAGTAATAAAATATGATATTGTGTTATTTATGGAGTACTTAGAAAACCACGAAATTTTTTTATTATAATTTTGTCAGTGTAGATTAAGCTCAAAGAACAAACTTTGTTAGTGCATTGATAGTGTTTACAAATTGAACAAAACAAAATAAATTTGAAAAGTACAAAAATACTATAAATTGAGCCAATAATTAATATTTTGATTTTTCTAAATAAATTTTAAGACTTACAAAAAAAATTAACCTATATTAATAATGTTTAACTTTTATTGTTCACCTAGAGTAGCTCAAGTGGTGATAGTTGTAGAATGAAGTCTCATTGAACCAAAGATCTTAGGTTCAAATCTTATGCTACCCTCCCCATGGCAGAGTAAATAATAGACATGTAAAACTTGAAAATATAATCTTATCAAAATTTACAAAAAAAAATATTTAACTTTTATTAAAATTTATAAAACCATCCAGAATTTCAATATATAAAAATATTACAATTTTTTAAAAATAATTCATATTTATAAAATAATAAACAAAATATAGATATAGATATATATAATTTATTTTGGAACCATACCCATTCTAAGAGCTTAAGTTCTTTCACTATGATTATGGTATTATCAAAGTACACAAAAGGTTGATTGGATTGGTAGAGGACCCAAGATTCACCCAGTGCGTGAAATATTATCGCTATCATTAATTTTTAATGTAAACGAGAAAACAATCATATTAGCTTCTGATAATTATTACAAAGTTTTCCTATCGCCATCTAATATTGTACGATTACCTTACAAACATTATTAAATTTATCATGTGGGCTCTATTGGAGTAAAGTAAAGTTTGGTGTTGAAGTATGTCCTTCCCTCATGAGTTGAACTATTATTCTATCATGTGGATGCAAATGTATAATAATGCCTTTTGAATATGTTATTATTTTTTTGTGTTTTTGTGTTAGTTGTACCTTATTAATATACAACTTCAAAATTAACACTTTTAACTTGTATATGGTTGTAATTGGTAGATATATTGTTTTTATAAATATCTTACTTCTGGAGGGATACCCCATTTGGTAAGTTGTTGATTACCTAATTATTTAGCAGTTGATCAAAAATTAAAAATCAAGGTTTAAAGTAAATATTGCAACAATAAAAATATTTATTTTTAAAATATTTTTTGTATTTTCTTCATTTTATTGGTCTTCGTCTTATTTTGCAATGATTTCACTCACTTTCAATACTAGTACTGACAATAGTGAATACTTCTAGCACAAATCACATCCAGTAGTGACAACAATGAATACAACCAACATGGAGGATGTGGATGGCGTACTCTGTAATAAAGCATTGTAATGATAGTGGTAGATTCCTACTTTCTGATCCATTTTTTATTCAGCGATTATCACAGTAAGCATGATAGCAATATAAAGTGCGACATTCTCATGCTAAAGAATCACATCCCACTATTTGCATTAAAAGAAATGGTTGACAAGGTGAAGGCAACTTTATTCCTCGCACTGGCAAACATTAATTTGTGCAAAAATACAATTAATTTCTATTGAGAAAGGCATACATGGAGTTGTGTCCATTCGACATAACACCTTACACGCTCATTGATTATGAGCTCAACAAGAGGACGCCCAAGAGGATGCATCCATACCTACTAGGTTGCATGCACACAATTGTAATGTGGTAGCGAAGACAACAAGAAATTGTATGCATTTTCAATATATGTGAATAATGGTACCCATTTTCAATATGACCCAAAAATTTCAAATAGCATAATTATTGTTGATTATGATAATAAGCTTTACTACTTCCAGAAAACTACATAGTACAAACAATACGTTTTTAAAAAATTATTAAAATTTAAATTAATTCATATTATTTCACATTTATTACCATTATAATAAATTGTAACAATTTAAAAAACTTTATCATATATTAAAAATATTCAAAATTTGATTAAATATGATAATAAAAATTAAATTTTTGACAGATCACTTTACTATCTTTTATTAAAAAAAAAAGTTTAATAATTTGGAAATCTTATATTATATATGCATATATATTAGGATATAAATTACAAGTTTTACCTTAAAATATATATATATATATATATATATATATATATATATATATATATATATAATCACATTAAATTAGAGCGTTTCAAAGAAATCCATACTATGAATACTACTTTATCCACATTTATGGTACAATTCACTAAACATGAGATTTTCTTGTAAAATTGGCCAATTTTCATTATATCTTTATTGTTTTTCATTTTAATTTAACTATATTTAAACTAAACCCTTGTTCCTGAGACTTTCGCCATACTTTTCAAAGTTCAATAATTAAACTAAACAGCAAAAACTTTAGCTATGTGGCCTTGTTTATTGACCCCTCAAAATTTTCATGATAAATTATCTTCAAAATTGTAATGTTATGTCTAGGTTGTTTAGAGAAAAATGTTTGTAATTTTGTTAATTGTATTTTATAATTTTTTGATATGAACGGAATTATGAAATTTCCTTTTGAACTATTTTCCTTTATCGTTAGTAATTTTGTTTGGTTTGTAACTATTGAAGGCGTTGGTTTGTAAATATTGAACAGGTTGGTTATTAATGCAAATTTTTTTAATGGATAAAGCTTTTTATTATGTATAATATATTTTTCTAATTTTTAATAACATAATTTAAAATAATAATAAATGAGTTTTTTTTAATCGCATGAGAATAACTTTTTGGCATACTCACTTGTGTTTATTTCCATCTTAAATTGTTGTTGTATAATGCTTTGTTTTTTCATTTAAATTTTTCAAAATACTTTTATTGTTTTCCATTCATAAAATATCTTCTCATTTACAACATTAATGTGAAGTGGAATAATAATTAATTAAAAAAGGTAATCTATTTTTTTTTAATTTGGTTTACCTCATTAAAGCTCTTCACCTATGTTAGTGTAAAGATTTCAGAGAAGTGTGCTAAAAATGTTTTATTTAGTTCACTCGAGACAAGTGACCCTAACAACAAAATATGATTGTATATGCTTCAGATCTGCAACGAAAAAAGAAGAAAAATTTTGCAACAAAAGATCATATGCAACTAGAAATATATAACAACAAAGATAAAAGTGTAGCAACCCAATTGATTAAAGGAATAATAAAATTTTATTAATAGAAATGATACACTGGGTGAGGAGAACTTATAAACTTGGGTCTATAAATCCCCCTTCGTGAGATGGGTCCTTTTGATGTCCTTGTGCATCAACGGTTTGTTTCTCTCTCTCAACTTGCAAAAGGAAAAAATAAAAATAAAAATAGCTTGAACTCAAGTGAGAGCTCAAATGTGATGAGATGATAGTGGTGATGAGAATGATCAAAGTAAAGAATGTATGGAAACCCCTCTTATTTATAACAGAGTATGGAGCTAAATTAGAATTGGAAAATAATTATGTATTATCGACCAAATCAAAATCTAACAATTGAGAATAATTTCTTATTTTTTTGGAGAGGGAAAATATATTCAAAATTGTCAAACATATTTATTTAGAAAGTGGTTGAAGTAATTAACAAATAAAAATGATTTATTAATCACTTTGTGAGAATTAAGAAAAAAATAATTATTCCAGGGTGATTGAGTCAAAAGTAATTAAGAAATAATTATTTAATAATTATTTCTAGATAAAATTAAAAAAATCATGATTTATTCAATTATTCTCATGGAGTTTTTGAATTTTAATGAGAAATCATTTAGGAAACATTTTTTACTAAATTATTTTCTATGGTGAATGTGGTTTTTGTTGGGAATCACAATTGTCATTATACCAAAACCCGCAAGTGTTAGTCAACGATCGCATCGCCAGAGATAAGGATCCACGAGAGGCAATTAGTCCATGTCGCGAAACATATGAGGGGTGTTGGTTTATCCAGTGTCAAATAGTTTTACCATAGTAAAATTATTCCTACATGGTGTATTTCGATCCACCTAGTAAGAAATGGCTAGGTGATCATTTTTTGGGTGATAACAACCTATGCCACACTAGCTAAATTGGGTTCCTTGATGTTGGCTTCAATATTTTGTTGGATCAATCTTTAACTCAAATTTGCAAATCACATACACATGTTTAACCAAAGTTTGTTTGGAAAAATCCAATTTCTTGGGATTTACTAACACCTCATGTCTTCTCAACGTGTCAAACACTTGCTTCAAATGTGAGAGATGGTATTCCCAAGTAGAGCTAAATATTAAATGTCATCCAAATACACTTGTTGCAAATGAATCTATAAGTAAATGCAACATATTATTCACTGAACACATAAATATAACTTATGCATTACAAAAACCAAAAGTCATAATTGACCATTCATAAAGTCCTCTTGCTTTAGAATTGTAATCATATTATTCTTTTCCTTCACATGCACTTACTGATAACTCAATTTGATGTCCAATTTGGTAAAGTAAGTGCCTTGTTGTAGATGGTTGAGCAAGTCATCGATTTACGAAAATGAAGAATGATTCTTAGTGGTGATCATGTTCAAATATTAATAGTATACACACATTCTTCGACTTTCATCCTTCTTGGGCACAATGATTATTAGTAAACTGCAATGTGAAGTGCTCCTTCTCGTTGAAGTAGCCACCTGCAATTGTCTCTTTACCTAAATTGAGTTCGCAAATGATTTGTCTACATGATCCATTATTAGGCACTAGAGATTTTGGTAACAATTGAATTTCATGTTCAACTTCCCTCTTAAGGAGAAGTTCCAATAAATTTTTGAAATATTAGACTGAATCAATTGTTTCAACCACTTCTTTTATTGCCTTTCACAATCAACATTCAACATTGTTGAAAAATAGAAAAATGTTTTGAAAAAAAAATTAACATTAAAAAAAAAAAAACAAAAACTATCTAGAATTACATGAAATTATTACATAATATTTATAAAAATCTTGATTTTTTTTTTTTTAATTTAAATTTTTTTAAATAAATTTAATATTTCATTACAACAAATTTCTAACATACATGAGAATGCACCAAAACATAACTACCATCATTTTTTTCCTCAATCATTTTAAATATTTTACAAAATTATATGTCGTTAAACAAAATTACATATAAAAAACAACTTAAAAATAAATTTATAAAATGAAAATTAAATCAATTACAACTTGCCCCTATATATATATTAATGCAAAACCCTTGATAGGAAAATAAATTTATTTTCCTGGTGGTAAGTTAAATTATGAATATAAGCTATTTTCCTTGGAGGAAAATTCCTAAAAAATAGGGGCTAATCCTCTAGGATTTGCGCAAGAAAATAGGAGCTCAAGCAAAGGTAGAAATTGACTAAGTCTAGGTCAGAACTTCTCATTGAATAGAGAGAGGTTATTCACTTATATGTTGAGCTTAGGCTGAGCTAAAAATTGTAATACATTTTTATTCATATGATTAATGCAAAGAGGCTTGAGGGGTTTTTCTCAGATGGGTTCCCCTAGAAAAAATATTGTGCATGTGTGTTATTTCTTATTGCATGTCTAATATTGTTGTTCTAAATTGTGAATTGAATTTCACAGATCAATAGAGTAGAATTGTAGCTCTTAATTTAAATTTAAATTCCTTGAGTAGTTGCAATTCTATCACCAAATTTCTACATGGTATTAGAGCACGATTCACATTAGAGTGGGAATTTCGAAGTTGTTTCTCGGGAGGTTTGAATTTGCAACTTCAGTGTAGTAGGATCTCTTCAGAGTTAGGAAAATAACCTTCAACGTGTTGATATTAGAGTATGCCTTGGAAAACAACTCGAATTTCATTACATGGAAGGATATCATGGAGGCGGTGCTTGATGGAAATGGATTGTTGGAATATGTCAAGATAGACATTACAAAAGTAGGATCAGTTGATGCCCAGAACCTAGCTTAATGGAAGAAATATGTAGCTAAGGTTAGGAGAATAATCTTGGAGGGAGTGCGAGACCACATTGTCTCAAATATCCCTAGAAAAGAAACTCCTTTCACAATGTGGAAGGAAATGACAAAGTTGTTTGAGAATAGCAGTGATCATAGAAAATTGGCCCTCAAATACAAATTTTGAAACATCAAGATGCAGAAGAATGATACTATTCCGAAGATGCAGAGGGGTTGTTGTGAATGTTGCAGAAGATGACTTGGTGAGCCTAGCTCTTCTAGGCCTTCCCAAAATTTGGCATAGCTACCAAGGCCCCATGAACGAGAGGGAGAAATTACCGAATTGGGAATGCTTGTAATCTGATTTGGTACAAGAAGAAATCAAGCAGAATACCAGAGATGGAACTTCATCTAAGGAAAAGGATGAAGACAATTTTGCATTGGTTGGAAAAGGGAAGAAGGTGAAAGGGAAGAATCTCAAACCAAACTAGAATCCAACCAAGGGGGAAAGAAGAAAGACTTGTCCAAAATAAAATGCTTTAATTGTTATGAATTTGGGCACTATGCTACAAAGTGTCTACACAAAAATTCTGGCAAGAAGATCTTCGAAGGAGCATCAGGTGAGGCATTGGCTTCACAGTTTGAGCTGGACTTTGCCCTTATCTCATGCATGGCCAACACTGTGATGGAGAGTGTGTGGTACTTGGACTTTGGTGCCTCCTTGCACATGATAGGGTGTAGAGAGTTTTTTAGCAACCTCGAGTAGAAATATCTCCAGATGCATATTGAGCTTGGGGATGATAGAAGATACAATGCTACCGGGATTAGTACAATAACTTTTCAGAGGGAGTCGGGATCTCCTCTTCGCCTCAAATATGTCATGTTTGTTCCAGGCCTAAAGAAGAATCTCATCTTTGTAGTAGTTTTGGAAGACAATGGTTATGATGTGATATTCAACAAAGGGAAATCATTCCTGAGAAACATGGCCACTGGATAGGTGAAGCAAATCGGTGTTTTGGTGAAGAACCTCCACAGATTGGATGTGCAAGATTGTGCTGCATTAGTAAGTAAGCTAGAGAAAGTGTAGAGTCACGATGTTGGTGAACTTTGGCACATGAGATTGGGCCATTTGCATCATGGCGACCTGAAAATTATGTTGCAAATAACCACTAGCCTCCATAAAGGAGAACTTGAGCATTAGGATGTCTACAAAGATTGTACCTTCGGGAATTATGTAAAATCCACATTCCATGATCAAGACAACAAAGCACATGTAGTTTTGGAAAGAATCCACTTTGTTGTTTGTGGACCTTTCTCGAAAGCCTCCACTACTAGACATAAGTACTATGTTATTTCTTATTGATGATTTCTCAAGGAAGTGTTGGATCTTCTTCATTTGAAATAAGGATGAGACATTCTCAAAGTTTATAGAATTCAAGGCACTAGTTGAGAAAGAGACCAGAAAGAAGGTGAAGGCTCTCAGGAGTGATAATGGAGGTGAGTATGTTTCAAATGGCTTCAAGGAGTTATGTGCAAAAGAAGGCATTCAAAGAGAGATGACAGTACCCCACAACCCACAACAAATGGGGTAGTTGAGAGAAAGAACCTGAGCACTGTTGGAGTTGCGAGAGCTATGCTACATGACCAAGGCCTACCATTGCAATTGTGGGCAAAGGCGTGTAACACAACAATCTACTTGCAGAACTAGAGTCGTTCATCGGATTCTTGGTATGATTACACTGGAGGAGGCTTTCTAGAAGAGAAATTTGGATGTGTCTCACTTCAATATTTGTGGAGCCTCTGTTTACTTCCATGCCTCCAAATATTTGAGGAGGAAGATTGAGCCGACAACAGAGTTGGGAGTTTTTGTGGGTTACACCAAAACTCCAAACAATTACCGTGTGTACTTACCTTCCCTCAGAATGACAATTGTGTGAAGGGATGTAAAGTTTGATGAGGAGAAAGCGATGTGGTGCTCTCTTGAGAGGGAGATTCAAATCCCACCAAAAGAGGAGATTTTAGCTCCAAAGAAGGAGCCTCAAGAAGTTGTGGAGCAACCACAAATTGAGGAGTAGAGAGAAGGCAGAGTGGAAACCTCCACTTAGGTAGAGCCATCTAGAGAAGGGAGAAAAAGAACTAGAGAAGTTGATAGACTTGTGTAGGATGTGAGGGAGAATGTGGAAGCTCATTCAAATTTGTGCTGGAAAAGGAGGTCACCAGAGAGGTACACTGGATGCATGGCTCTAATGACTAAGCTTGTAGGGACTGGGCCATCCTATTTCAAGGAAGAAGTGGAGCAACCTATTTAGGTTTATGTAATGGTGGAATAATATGAATCCATCATGAAGAACAGTGTTTGGGAAGTGGTGCCAAGACTAGTAGATAAATCACTTGTGGGTTCGAGATGGATCTTCAAGGTTAAGCATGCAGCAAATGGAAGTATAGATAAGTATAAGGCCAAATTTTTGGCTAAAGGATTCTCTCAAGTTGAGGGAATTGACTATGAGGAAACCTTTGCTCCTATAGCAAGGAATTCATCCATTAGATAAATGGTTGCATTGGTTGCTCAGATGGGGTGGAAGATCCACTAGATGTATGTAAAAACAACATTTCTCAACGGTTTTATTGGGGAGGAGGTGTACATCAAAAAACCATAAGGTTTTGAGACATTTGATCAAGATTCTCATGTGTGTAGACTCAAGTGACCATTGTATGGTCTCAAACAAGTACCCCAAGCTTGGTACACCAGGATCCATAGTTATCTCACTAGTTTGGGCTCCACCAAAAGTGAAGTCGATGGGAACCTCTATCATATTTTGGTAGAAGGTAAATTACTTATCATTTTTTTTATATTTTGATGATTTAATATTAACAGTTGATGAGCAATTGATTAACTCTTGCAAGGAGGACCTTGCAAGGGAATTTGAAATGAAGGACATGGGTTTGATGCACTACATCTTCAGGTTGGAAGTATGGCAAAGAGATGGGGAATTTTTTTGTGTCTTAAGGTAAGTATGCCAACCAGTTGTAAACCCATGGAGGCACCTCTAGCAACCAACTAGAGGAACAAGATTTCCACTTTAGGTGAAGAGGTGGATGCTACCATTTACTGACAGTCATTGGGTTCACTGATGTATCTTGTGAACACACAACCAGATATGTGCTATGTAGTCAACCAGCTAAGCCAAGGTATGGTTAGGCCTACCAAATTGTATTGGAAGGCAACTAAGCATGTTTTATGGTACCTCAGAGGCACTACTCAGTATGGGTTATGGTACAAATGGACAGAGGCAGTTAAGTTGTGTGGCTTCACAGATGCATATTGGGAAGGAGTCCATCCGACCAAAATAGTACATCAAATGGAATTTTTAGTGTTGGGTTCGTATTGGTTTCCTGGTACAGCAAGAAGAAAATATCTGTGGTGCTTAGCTCAACAGAAGCAAAATACATGTCTGCAAATCAAGCAACATGTGAGGCAATATGTAT
This sequence comes from Pinus taeda, assembly GCA_000404065.3. Lineage (NCBI taxonomy): Eukaryota > Viridiplantae > Streptophyta > Pinopsida > Pinales > Pinaceae > Pinus > Pinus taeda. The sequence continues at coordinate 58,475 of APFE031046678.1, read as the reverse complement.
GAGAATGATACTTGAGGTACTATTTGGTCAGATGATGGATCCAACTATGATTTGTTGTGATAATAAGAGTTGCATTAAGCTCTTTGAGAATAGGTATTTCATGATCGAACCAAACATATATATATTTGGCATCATCATTTACGAGAATGTGTGTAGAGGCAGATAATGCTGCTACAATACATTTCGACAGAGGAATAAGATGTTGACATCTTGACAAAGGCTTTTTCAAGAGGGAAGTTTAAGTTCCATAGTTAGTGGGTTCACTAATGTATCTTGTGAACAAACAACCAGATATATGCTATTCAGTCAACCAGTTGATCCAAGCTATGGTTAAGCCTACCAAATTGTATTGGAAGGTAGCTAAGCATGTTTTATGGTACCTCAGAGGCACTACCCAGTATGGATTATGGTACAAGCGGATAGAGGGAGTGAAGTTGTGTGGCTTTACAGATGCAGATTAGGAATGGAGTCCATCCGACCAAAAGAGTACATTAGGTGGAATTTTTAGTGTTGGATCTATAATGGTTTCCTAGTACATCACGAAGCAAATATTTGTGGCACTCAGCTCATCAGAAGAAAAATACATGGTTGCAAGTCAAGCAGCATGTGAGGAAATCTAAATGAGAAAGATACTTGTGGGACTATTTGGTCAGATGATGTATCCAACTATGATTTGTTGTGATAATAAGAGTTGCACTAATCTCTTTAAGAATCTAGTATTTCATGATCAAAACAAGCATATAGATATTCAGTATCATCATTTATGGGATTGTGTGCAGAGGTGGATAATGTTTCTACAATACATTCCAACAGAGGAATGAGATGTTGACATCCTGACAAAGGATTTATCAAGAGGGAATTTCGAGTTCTGTAGGTGCGGGATAGGGGTGCTTGATAATCCCTTTCTTGTTGAGAGGGAGTATTCAGAATTGTAGCACTAAAGTCTCAATTTGACTTTACCTTGGTCAAATTGAGAGAGTTTGAATTTCCACATGAGCAGACAACTTGGATGTAGATAACATGTGTGACATGGCTCTTGTCACTTAGTTAGCTCAGTATATTCAAGTTAAAGGGCTTGGATTCTAGTTAAGAATGTGTGATTTCTAAATTTTAGTAATCCAATTCAGTTATACCTAGTTGAGTTCAGTTAAACTAGTTCTAACATCTAGAGGAACTAGTGGAAGTTCAGTTGTGGAGTGGGATAATAGTCTAACTCAGTGATCATCCAGTTAACTGATCAATAAACCTAAAACAACTAGTACATGCAGAGAATTTGAGTTCCCAATTATGGTGGAGATTCTAAGGCAGTGTAATAAGCAGTTGTAAACTAGTTTGAGTGTACAGGTGTTGCATGCAGTGATATGATCAAACCTTGGGAATTGTGCAATCAATTGGAGGAAAAATCCTAAAAAATAGGGGATAATTCTCTAGGATTTGCGCAAGGAAATAGGGTCTCAGTAGAGTTACAAATTGACTAAGTCTGGGTCATAGCTTCTCATTAAGCAGAGAGATAAGTTATTCACTTGCAAGTTGAGCTAAGACTGAGCTAGCAATTGTAATACATCTATATTCATATGATTAATACAAAGAGGCTTGAGGGGTTTTTCCTAGTTGGGTTCCCCTCGAAAAAATATTGTGCATGTGTGTTATTTCTTATTACATGTCTGATATTGTTGTTTTAAATTGTGAATTGAATTTCGAAGATCGGTAGAGTAGACTTGCGTTTCTTGATTTAGATTAAAATTTCTTGAGAAGTTGCAATTCTATCACCAAAATTTCTACACATTAATATCAAATATCCCAACAAATATTCTTGTTAATGTAAATAGCCCTGGATAATGGCAACCAACTAAGATTGAACCTAAGCCAAAAAAGATCTTGCAAAGTAGCATTCCCATAAAACATTCTTCATTGTTTCTTATCTTGATTAGAAATGGCACAATCCATCAATTAATTTGCTTTTAGGCAACTGAACATTAAAGGAGAGACCTTGATATCACCAACTCAACAAAGACCTAAATTTTATAGTAGACACTAATTTCCAAGACACCATGTAGTGGAGAAATCCAATGACTTTATTTATCAACATAAACCCATTAGACGATCTAGTCCTGACTCATGACATCAATGTTGTTGGGTTGTGTTATATTATTTCCACGACTAGCTCCCCTAGTTAACTGAGGGGAGAAGGGGGGGCGGGGGCGGCAGCCCCCTTGTTTAGGGGGTTTGAGGGGGGCGGGTAGCCCCCCTCTATGGGGTCTGGCGTAGTGCCCCGGGAAAAAAAAAAATTGACCCTATATTAGGTGGGCAGACCTACCTATGGTTTTGTGCATGGTTTTCGCACATGGTTTTGGGTGCAATGGTTTTCGGTCCATGGTATTGGATGCTTCAACATATATATATGTGTGTGTGTGTGTGTGTGTATATTGTAACATTGAAAGGAACATAATGAAAAATCAGGCTGGTAGTCCCAGTTTTGGGATCCAGGGGAAAATCTCTATATATATGTGTTTTATGTCTTATGCTCTCGCATTGTTTATTTTATTTTTTTAGAATTTGTATACAGGTAATTTTTTATACGGGGTTAAACCATACAAATGCAAAATAGAATAGAGCTTATGAGAATCACCCCGAGTCAAATGACGAAAGAAACTCCACTTTGAATTGCTAATTTTCCTAACCCCAACAACCTAAAAAATTACTACCTAACAAATTCCTTGCTATAAAATTATTATTATTATGCAAATCTATTGAATGAAATGCACACTAGGATTTTAACAAATACCACATTGGTATCAAAATTAAACACCAATCTCAATCACATGCACACAAATATTTTATGCCATTCAAATCAATGCTTCATTAAAATAACTTTAAAACTTGTGAGGGCTCCCTTCTTGGGATAATGGCCCACTAAGGAAGATACATACAACAATTGACCTAGAATGTATCCAATGAATCAAACCCTTTATCAATCCTTCAATCTACTGGTTATCTGGATCCTTCCCTTGCTAACCCTTGCACTCTTCCTCGAACACTATACAGTTGGATGAAGTTATTTCTTCACCCAATCATTGAGATAAGATATCAATCTCATTGTGTCTTGTACACAAGATGTGTCTTCTCCCTTAGCTTAGCCTTTCTTTTAAGAGATTAAGTTATTGAAATAATCCACAACCCTAATCTCCAAAGTGATTTATGGTTGAGATTAGATCTCAGCATCACTTGACCTTTACATTTTATTTCATTAAATCCCTTTGTCTTCTAAATCAATTACTTAATAATTAAATTAATTGCTAAGATTAAGGGTAAATTGTCGACTTTCACATGCCTAGGCACTTAGGTCTGTGAAAAAGTACTTGCACAAGCTACTCTAATCAACACCAACCTCTATAAAAGGGACTATCCATATCAATATTCATCTTGAAAATTTCTTCTTGAAGAATGAGCATGATGATTTCCACAAGGGTAGACCAATCCATAATGGACAAGGCAGATTACTGAGCCACTTGTAAACTAGTTCTTCCTAGTATGGAAACTGTAATCCCAAACATCTCTCAAAAGAAAATTATTCTTTTAGCTAAACTTCTTTTCTTGAAAATTAGGAACATTAAAAATACAATTTCTTCATGTTTCCAAATCAATATTAGTCTCTTGGTAAAATCCCAACTAATCTTCTACCTAACCTCAGCCAACACACCAAGTTTGCCACCTTCCTCTAAGTTGCACAAATACTCTTGAAAATGATGGACCCATAAATCTAAAAATTATGAGCAGAAACAATGTCACATAAGCACAAATTGGCCCCTACTTTTGCCAATGTGTTGGGTTGATAACAAGTGTTATTGCATCAAAACTTGCTAAGGGTATGAACCCAAAAAGTGTCTAACCACCCATTCAGCAACCAAAATGTTACCTTGAGTTGTTGCATCAATAAAACCAAGACCTCCTTCAACCTTGGGCATGATGCAAAAATCCCAAGGAATCATGGGAAGACCTAGATGTCCACCATATTTGACCCATAGATAAGAACATGGAATCTACTACAATCAGCAGAACTGAGTCTTGTTGGGGAGCCAACATCACACATAGTAATTATGGGAGACGTGGACATTTTTTCTTGCCATTATTGGCTTACTAGCAAATGGAAGATCCTTGTACTACCAAACCAAAAGCTTATGTTGCAATTTATCTACGCATTAATCCCACGTAGAAACGAGGGAAAGGTTTATCTATAAGAATAACCCCTTGTTGAACAAGCCCCTAAGTAGTTAGAATCTAGGCAGGAAAATCATTAAGAACAACAAGTCCAATTTCTATCTTAAGATCACTCATGATAGTCCCTGATGCCTCACAAAATACTAAAAGAGAATCCTTAGCAAAGGAAATTGACTTCTGATCAATAAAATTAAATAAGATAGAATTGTATACAAAGTGATTATTAACCATCTCCTCATTGTTGGGTAGCGATATAACTTTAAGCTAACTCTTAGAAAGGGCCACTTCCTACATATACCTAAGAGCATCATCTATCAAGATATAAAAATTAAGGGCCAATGGGCATCCTTGCAAAAAAGGACCTATGAATATGGATGTAGGGGGGAATGCATTATTCATCGAAATAGAAGCAAAGACTTTAGCTTTGAGGGTGCATAATGTGACTCAAAAAATAGCTCATCAACAACAAACATGTTTTTTCAGAGACAATTTATCTTATATATAATTTTGTCAGCTTAAAAAGTTATGAAATGGGCTAGGGAAACAAGTCAGTAAAATCTTTTTCTAAAAATTAATTTTGATAATGCATATCATCACATTGACTAACATTTATCATAAATATATTAGCTTGCCTTAGAGTTAGAAAACAATATATTAACATAATCAAATGTATATTTCTTAAAACTTATGGTTGTTTTTATAAATTTCGAAATTTATTATGTTACCATAAAATCAATCAAGTTTTTATAACCTATAATATAATTTCCAAAAATTGATAATCAAGAAAACAAGAGAAGTAGATGCAAAAATTATTAAATATATTTAATACAATAAGTACGATTCTCAACACTTCTAAGCTTTCAAGTTCCTATGCAAAAATAAATTTCCCAACTAATAAAAATGTTGGCTCCCATGAAAAGAAGTATAATAGAGACGTATTTACTAAAATGTAGGAATAAAGAAATATAACCTAGAATATATAAAAATTAAAACCTATAATATATAATGGATAATTTTAAATATATTTTGTAATAATGTTAGCTTTTTAAATATGCATTAATATCCATTTTTCCAATTTGGATTTTTCCTTGAGAAATGACACACATTTATTATTTTTGCTTATCAATTTTCTAGTTTAATATGCATTGCTAATGAAATACCTTTTTTTCTTTGTGGGTTGATAATAAATGTTTATCTATTCTGGACCAAGCAGTAAAAGTTTTTCTTTGGGGTAAAACAACATCTCTTATGTACACAAGGGGCATCACTCCACATACATAAAGCAATATCACAATGACCTTTACTTCATCAATAAAATAATTTCATATTGTTGGAAATTATAAATTTAGATTACTTGATAACTATTCACTCTATATCTTGGATCACCTATTCCAATGGGTATGAATCTACCTTATTCTTCTCGATAAAAAGAGAAATCTACCTTATTCTTCTCGAGTTAGATTTCAACCTGAAAGAGTTTAATCATTTATTTTTCTTCTTAAAGACTCAACCTTCTCAAAATTTACCCTTTTTAAATAGAAGTACACACAAATTTACCATCAACATAAGAAATAAGTTTTACCTTCTATTTTGCATATGCAACTAACAATTTTTTTTATTCTACTAGGTCTTAAAATGTTCAATGGACACAATTATATGTATATCTTATAATTATTATTATGTATGTAACCATCAACATTTCAATACTTACAATAATTATTGGGGACTTTCTATTCATGTGAATTTGCAACTCTTTTCTTGCATTTCCTTTTCCTTTTCTGCTTCTTCCCATTTTTCTTAGGTTAATTTTGTTGGTCTATCTTTTGGTCCAGTACGTTGCTCTTTCTTCTTATCTTCATCTGTATATTGTGCTTATACACAAGTATTTTTACTGGTCTTCAATTTGAAGAGCATTACTTGTCCCTAAATGTGACTATGCAAGCATCCCATGTATTTGATGATCCTATTTAGATTTTTGAAAGGAATTGCCAACTAGATCACCTACTTCTAAAATTTTGTGTTATATTCTTACATAATATGTCCTTGCTTATGATGAAAGAAATGTCAACAAATTTTCTATTCTTGTACATTATGGAATATAACTATGGCTTTATAAGGTCCTTGAATGCCTCCCATCTAGTCATCAATGATTCCTCCTCAAGTCCTAAAGTGGTAGTGTAGCTTTCCTACTATGTCAGTGTGTGATCTTCCAACTTCAACCAAGTGAAAGAAAACAATACTCTTTAATTACCTCATACCACCTATAAAAAAGCTTTTAGTTATTGAAACCAATGATCCAATTTGTGGGAATCCATAGCACTTACATATATTTTGATTTCTACTTGTGTTTCCACTTTGAAAGGTGGTTAGGCTTTTCTTGAGGCCTTTTTTCCTTGGTTTTATCTTCATGTTCTTCTTCTTCAAAAATAGAGCTAGATTCATGAGGTAACTTCCTTTGTTTCTATTGTCGTTGCTACAACACCCTCCAAAAAAAATTCCTGCACCAAAATTTGGAGCCTACCTTGGTCTTATATATTGTCATTGCAAACATTGAGATCCATTCCATATGTTTTCTTTAAGTGTTTTGGTCCCTTTTGCAAGAAAAGAAAAATGTCATCTTTTCGCATGCCGAGTGTCGCGTAATATATAAAAGCTCGTTTTGGTGATTTCAAGGGGTTATCTTTGTTTGAATGAGTTGATTTTACCATGTGAACATTCACCACAATAATTCCAAAGTTGTAAGAATTGTCACACAAGTGTCGTCACAAAGTGTATCCTTAGTGTTGCACATGTTGTAAGTCATCGCAAAGTTGTCGCACTAAAGTAAATGTGTTATTCATGTGCCGTGGATGATCTATGTTGTTGTCATCAAGTTTTATTAGTGTGTGATCATTTTCAAGTCATATCACTATTCACATCAGCTCACTGATCCCACACTTAGCTAAATTTCAGAATTTTCTCCAGCAATTTAGCCTCATTTGGCCTTCCTCAACTGTGCATTGTGTAGTTCCAACCCTCAATCTACAACCTTACCCCTTGACATTGAACAATGCATAGTTCCTTCCTTCCAAAATTGTGCATTGCGCAGTTCCAATGCTCAAGCCCGGACCTTGGCCCCAGAATTGTGCAATCCAACCCTCCAACCTAGCCTCAACTAAGCATGGTGCAGTCTCTGAGCTCAAGCTCAACGCTCGAGCTCTTGAGTTGTGAAATTTCACTATCACTGGGTCTAATTTGCCTCCCAAAATTGCACAATTGGATGAAACAATGCGAAACCCCTCAGCTCGGATAACTGAGTCCCAAATTGTACAATCTACTTGCCCATTCCAACTTGAACTGCACATTGTGCAGTCTCAAGGCTCAAGATCCACCCCTAACTTCCTGAGCTATGCAATTGCATAGTCACTGAGCCTCTCGCTCAGCCTACCACCGGGTTTCAGCTGAGTCAATGGATCAACATGCACCATCTTAGCTAGGGGTTTATCGGGTTGGTTCCATCTCATCATGAGTGAATTACAGATGCAGGTACTTTATCATACCATGACATGATGATGAAGAAGGAAATGGAGAAGGGAAACATGTTGAAAGACATCATTGTAGCTTATTATGCAAGTTGATCAATCAAGAGAAAACAAAGGGACACTAGTTTGCTATCACAACTCAAGACTTGATATCATTGAAGACTCCTTGCCTCTAATCCATATAAAGGAGGATAGAAGAGCATACTCAAGAAGACATATAGAAAGGAGAAGTAAGAATTTCTTTACATTGCCATGCCATCATGCAACCCATGCCAGCAGTGTCATTTCATGTCATGTCATGAGTTGTCATATGCCACATATTTATTATGGATTATGTAATTATCTATTAAAAATGTATTGTAAAGTGGAAGTCTAAAGGACACATACATAATGTCAAGAGTCACAGGAAGTCAAATAGTCACGAGGGCAGTCAAAGAGACACAAGGAGGTGAAGCATCACCCCATTTATTATATATACACCCTCATTGTATGAGTAAAGGAATTTTCACCTTAGATCCTCCGGCAAGGCATTAGAGAGACAAGCTAGTTCTTTTGGGAGCAAGGAGTGGCTCTAACGCTCCACTATTTGAGCTAGTGGTGTTCGTTGTATACATGTGTCTTAGGAATTTTACTTAATATCAGAAGCCTCATGGCCAACACATTCTTCTTACATGAATTATGAATATATGTAAGACTATTCTATGGATGTTTGCAATTCATGTTTTGTTTCATCTCTACTAAAGTAGTTTAATTATTTCAATAATTTTAATACTTATCATATTGATAATGTGTTGTAATGGTTTCTATAACTGTTGCATCTTTATCGACTATTCTGCTGGATGTTAAACAAATCTTTCTTTCTTATAATGGTTGCAATGATAGTGACATCTTTGTGGACTATTCCACTGGATGTTAGACATATATCTTCAGTGCGTGTGTCTCTCTACCAAGGTGGTACTATTACCTCTCTCCTAGAGTCTCACTTTCCTCTCCCTCTGCAGTAGAATAATCTTGACACACATACAATCAAACACTCACCAGGAATACTCACTTGTTGATCCAAGATTACTTGTGCATAACTCTCGTGTGCTAAGTTTTGTAGCCAAGGAAAACCTACAAGAATGCATGGCAGTCAGGCCAATATCCCAGATGGTTCTTCTATTCCAAATGGTGTGAGGTCTAATTGGGACTTCACATCGGGAATACCCCCTGGGTTGATGGATTTCCAACGCTATCAAAAAAATGGTGCTAGAAGGAGGGCCAAATGACAATATGATCCCTTCGAGTCTGCTTGAATTTGTTATCGTAAATGTCTCATCTTCAAATAATACTCCCAAGGTGTTTTTCTAACCTATTCCCTGGTGAACTTTCAATCCCCAATGAGTCTCTCCATGACTTGTCTAAGCTCAAGTTTGATGGTGGGGGTGATATGTCCTTTGTTGAGCATGCATCTCTTTTTCTTAAGTTTTGTGAATATTATGAAATTGATTATGAATATGTGGCTTGTATTGTTTTCTGCCTCACCCTTGAAGGTTGAGTTAGCTGAGGGTATCACACTCTACCCCCTATTTACATTCATTCTCTTAACCATATCATCAAGGAGCTTCATTTAGCATTTGTTAGGTATGATTACCGAGATTTTTATAAAAGAATCAATAATCTTAGAATGTAGCCTGATGAATTAGTTGATGATTTCTTTAATCGATTCCTTCACCTTTTTTGTGAATTTCCTGAGGAAGATATGGATCAAGATTTCTTAAAACAAAAATTTAAGCATTTGGTTCATATCTCTTTCTACGGAGAATCCAAACCACCTGATGTTTATTCTTCCCCATCCTTTGTAAATCAAGAGACACCCCTAATTTCAAAGGATGGATTGACTACCCCTTTTGTTCCTTGTCCTCCTCCTTTTCCAGTTCTGATGAGGGTTCCTATGTGTGATGATAGTAAAGTTGGGAAATCTGTGTTGAAAATGGCAACAAGAAAATCTTGATTTCATTTTCCCTTGAATTAAATTAGGAGAAAATTGTAATTCCACGTCACAAGACAACAAGAATGAGTTAACTAAGTTAGTTTCACTTGGTTGGCTCAATTAATTTGAGTGGAGGGCCTAACTTGAGTTATGTAGAGTGGTTCCTAAATTTTAGGAGCCTAGGTTGAGTTTAATTTGAGTTGTAATAGTTTAATTCGTTTAAATTGAGTTAATGTCAGTTAAACTAGTTCCAACTGTTGGAGGAACTAGTAGGAGGTCTAGCAGTGGGGTGCAAATTCATGTGTTTAACTAGTTAACTAATAAATCAGCCATAATTAACTCATACATGCAATAAATTCGAGTTACCAAGTTGAGATTGGAGTTCAAGGGTAGTGAACTATCAGTTGTATAATTTTCTGAGTTGTACAGGTGGTGCATGCAGTCAGAGAAGGACCTGTAGGGATTGCGTAATTTGGGTAGGGGATTTCCCTAATTAATAGGGGGCTAATTCCTTGAGAAAAAAACGAGGAAATAGGAGCTTGGAAGGCAGAAAAATTGGTTAATCATTGACCAGAGGTAGCTTGTGAAGCAATGAGATAGATTATACTTGTGCAAATATTTTTTAGGTTGAGCAAGCATTGTATTTCTTCTCTATTTTTTGATCTAATGCAATATATAGAAAGAAAGGGGTTTTTAGAAACAAGTTTTCCCCTTATATAAATCTTGTAGCATATATGTGATTGAATCTTGTCTCATATTTATGTTTTGATTTCTCAATCGATCAATTGTTTCTGCTGATGAATAAAGTAGATTCAAGTATTTTGTTTTAGCAAATTACATAAGCAGTTTGAATCTACAAGGAATTTCTACATGGTATTAGAGAGGGAATCACAATAGAAGAGAAGAGAATTTGAATTTTGTGTAGGAGGTTCAAATTACAATATCAGTGTTGCAGGTTTTCTCTAAGATTGAGAAAATGACTTCCACCGAACTCAGGCTTGAGTATGCTCTACAAGGAACCACAAGTTTTGTGGCATGGAAGATCAATATGGAGGCAGTATTAGATGATAACAAGCTACCAAATTACATCAAGACAGATGTAGTTAAACCCCCAGAACCTCATACCCATGATCTCGCTCAGTGGAAGAATGATGTGGCTAAAGTGAGGAGGATCATATTAGAGGGAGTTTGAGATCATATTGTCTCGAACATCCAAGGGAAAGAAACTACATTCGCGATGTTGAAAGCACTGATCAAATTGTTTGAGAACAACGACCACAGGAAGCTTGCACTAAAGGAAAATCTTTGTAGCATCAAGATGCAAAATAATGACGCAATTTTATAGTATCTGAGAAAGTTTACACAGTGTCGTGATGAACTTAGCGGGGTAGGTGTGACTCTCCTTGAAGAAAATTTGGTAGCTCTAGCTTTGTTGGTTCATATCAATAGCTGGCACAGTTATCATGATTTCGTGAATGGTAGAGACAAACTATTGAGGTTGGATTGGTTATGGTTTGATCTAGTGTAAGAAGAAATAAGGAGGGACAAGCGAGATGGGACCTCATCCTAAGAAGAGGAAGAGGACCTTTCATTAGTCAGAAAAATAAATAAATCCAAGGTAAAGAAGTCCCAAGATGAGGAGAGAAAGAAGAAATAATTGTCCAACATCAAGTGCTTTCATTGTCATGAATTCGGGCACTATGCCACGAAATGTCCATAGAAGAAGGCAAGCAAGAAGGAGCCTACAGTAGTAGTAGCAGGTGAAGCTTTAGCTTCACAATTCAAGCTTGATTTTACTCTCATTGCATGCATAGAAAGCACAGTAATGGAAAGCATGTGGTATCTCTACAGCAGTGCCTCGTTCCATATGACAGGGAATAAAGATCTCTTTAGTGACTTGGAGGAGAAAGACCTCAAGTAGAATATTGAGTTTGGAGACGACAGAAGGTATAGAGCGACCGACATTGGTACAATTACTTTTCAAACAGAGTTTGGGTCCCCTCTCAGACTCAAGGATGTGAAGTTTTTTTTGGGTCTAAAGGAGAATCTTGTTTCCATATCAGTATTGGAAGACCGTGGCTACTTTATGATATTTAGCTAAGGAAATGTTTTCCTTAGACACATCGCCATGGGATAGGTGAAGCAGATCGGTGTACAAGACAAGAACCTGTATGCAGTTGAGGTAAAATATGCATGAAAATCCTTTAGGATCAAGAAAATGTTAGAGACTTGGTGATTGAGAGGGAACATAATTTACCTCTCAAAATGGAGCCTCAGAAGCAGCCTCGACAAGTTGTGGAGAAACCACAATTGGAGAAGCCAAAAGGAGACAGAATGGAAACATCCACTCAAGCAGAGACCTCCAGTAGAGGGAAATTTCAAGCTAAGTGGGCAGAGGGAGCACATGCATCCATACCTCTAGGTGTGAGGTGGGGCGATGTGAAGAAATAATCCTAAGACTTGCAGAAATTTGGGCAGGGTCCATTGAGATGTTTTTGTCTCATGGATCATTACCTTGATACGGGCCCCATAGTATTCAATAGAAGGAGGATCATTGTAAATAAGATACTGAGGAGTGTAGAGCAGTGTTGACAGTAGAGCAGGAGGCTCAGTAGCAAAGTCAGCAGTGCCACAATTTTCCTAGTAGACAGTTGCAGACTGATTCAACGATTTTTTTTTATGCTCTTGCATGAAATACATTCCAAAGGTCTTAGATCATGGTAGATGTTAATCCCTTTCTTGTTGATAGGAAGTGTTTAAAATGGAAACAATAAAATCTTGATTTCATTTTCCCTTGAATTAAATTAGGAGAAAATTGTAATTCCACATCACAAGACAACAAGAATGAGTTAACTAAGTTAAAATTAATTTAGTTTCACTTAGTTGGCTTAATTAATTCAATTTTAGGGCCTAACTTGAGTCATGTAGAGTGGTTCCTAAATTTTAGGAGCCTAGGTTGAGTTTATTTTGAGTTGTAATAGTTTAATTTTGTTAAACTGAATTAATGTCAGTTAAACTAGTTCCAGTTGTTGGAGGAACTAGTAGGAGGTCTAGCAGTGGGGTGTAGCTTCATGTGTTCAACCATTTAACTGATAAATCAGCCATAGTTGAATCATTCATGCAATAAATTCGAGTTACCCAGTTGAGATTGAAGTTCAAGGGTAGTGTACTATCGGTTGTATAATTTTCCGAGTTTTAGAGGTGGTGCATGCAGTCAGAGAATGACCTATAGGGATTGTGGAATTCAAGATGGGAATTTCCCTAATTAATAGGGGGCTAATTCCTTGAGAAAAAACACAAGGAAATAGGAGCTTGGCAGGTAGCAGAATTGGTTAAGTATTGACCAGAGGTAGCTTGTGAAGTAGTGAGATAGATTATACTTGTGCAGAGATTGTTTAGGTTGAACAAGCATTATATTTCTTCTCTATTTTTTTTTATCTAATGCCATATACAAATAGGAATGGATTTTGAGAAGCAAGCTTTCCCCTTAGATAAATCTATAAGCAAGCTTTCCCCTTAGATAAATCTATGAGCATATATGATTGAATCTTGTCTCATGCTTATGTTTTGATTTCTCGATTGATTAATTGTTTCCGCTGATGAGTAGAGTAGATTCAAGTATTTTGTTTTAGAAAATTACATAAGCAATTTGACTCTATAAGGAATTTATACAATCTTCACATCAAATTCCCAATCCATCTTTGGCTCACAAAGCCCATGGTGAAAGCCAATTTTTCCATTCCTCAAGATGGTATCAACATTCATAACTCTAGTCTTGAATCGGATTTGATTTTCCTTCACCCTCTATCATCTACATGCCATGAATCTTTGTATCATGATCCACTTAATCAATCTTCTCCACCATCTAGTTTTTCACACTCATAGTTTTCAAGTTGTTGGCCCAATTTACGATCAGGTTCAAGGTAGTCACATTACTCAGGTAGAGGAGAAGGAATGTGAATATTCCTTAATTCTTTCTTATCTCTTTCAAAATCCTCTGTGTCAAGATGACATGTTGGTTTGAGGGGCCCTGACCTAGGTTCAAAGTGTTTCGTGCACCAACAAAACCCTCAACTACTGGCCCTTTCGGCAATGACCTGTAAGCAAGTTGTAGTCTCACCTAAAGCAATTATGGTAGGTTACAAAACAAGGTTTCCACAACCTAAGGGATATCCGTGAAGTGGCATTGTGTATTTACTTCTACTGTATATCAATATTATAAATTTGCATGCATAAGAACTTCGTGCAGATGAATAATTTACAGAAATGCATAAACATTAACATATAACGCTATATCTTATATGTCTTTGCATAATTTAGTAAAAATCATACATAAATAGATACATAACAGTAGAAAATTAACATATACAGAGATACAAAAGTTTGCCAAAAATTCTTCTTTATTAAATAGATCTTCAATTACATTCACTTCTCTGACCTGTGCACCTAGCTATAGGTGGTCTGCGCACTCAGTTGCATAATTTTCAAGGCCTTTGTGCACTCAGTTGCGAAGCCTTCTCCAAAACTACATACTACAGACGCATTTACAGATATTCAATTCACTTATGATATTCCAATACTTCCTCGATTGCCTTTCTCTAAGGTATTACACATCCTTAAATACATTTGATCTTTACAAAAACCATGGTCCACATACCATGGATCCATAAAACAAGGACTACTAATTGATCCCCGTTACAAAATAAGGGCTTTATCCCATCCCAAAATCCCTAAAAGTATGCACAATGAATATATCTTCTCCAGCTTCACACAGTTCACTCCTTTCACGGGGTATTTTACCCAAAACTTGGACCAACTTGGGCCATGCTCAACAAGATGCTCTTACATTCGTGGATGATTTCCAATATTCTAATCTCGTTATTGAAACAAATGAAATCAATTTGTTCATATTTGTAGTCTTGGGCAACAATCATTATGATGATGATGATTATGTTAATGTACATGATGATGAATGCCATAGTGCACCAACCAATTTTTCATTTCCTCTAGAAGATGTTGATATGGCAGAATTAGATCTGGGATTTGAACTATCTGAAGAAAATGTTCTTATCGAAATTTCCTCTTCATCACATTATCCCTTGTGCTCACGTGTTTTTGATGCATCTACATGTGATGAAGATACTCCATGTTCTTCAAGTTCTTCATTGAATGAGGTCACTTCTTAATTGACACAAGGTAGTGAGGTTTTCCATGATGAAAGAGAAAATAATCAAATCATTGAGTATCCTCTCCATCCCATATGATCTCTTGTTTTACATGAAGACAACTCTTCAAATCAGATTTCTCATGAAATTTATCCAATTCATACATCTGTAGACTTTTGATAGAAGAATCTTTCAACTTGAGTAATATGGTTGTCAAAGTTGTAAAATCTGATCAAATCATTGACAGAGGTGGATACCATTCGGTTGATAGTTATCTCATTAAAATCAGTGAAAACAATTGTCCTCACACCATTCATGATATGGTTCAATATTCAACATGTGATTTTACAATCCTTGAATGTTCTGAAACTTGTCAAGGAGTCAAGGCACTTCAAATTCCATTGATGGTTATGCTAGGACCTCGCAACTTTGGTAAGATCCACAAACTAAGTCAGGTTTGGTTTTCCTCACAAAATTCTTCTTTTTGCATGGTTTCACTCCATGTAAATTCCTTCTTGAAATATGTTTGGCAGTGCAAATATAATCTTTTAAGCTTTCAAGATTTAGTTTATGATCGAATTCAAGTTCCTATTTCACTTATTGATATCCATGCAAAACTCTTGCTCCTAACTCAGGTTTGGAGAGTGTGTCTCTTGCAAAAGCATGGAATTGTGAATTTTACTCTTCTAAAGATTACTTTTGGCCAAGGAAGTCATGCCTATCATATCCTTTTGAAAAAAAATAGCTCCTAATCCTTCTTGTGAATATTCTGATGCTAATATTTTTCTTCATCACACCTGAAATCCTCTTGAATACTAGTGAATGCATGGATTATTTGACAAATCAAATTCTTCTTCACTCATTTTACGCTGAATGGTTTCATGTGTTTACTACACTAGCATTCCATTTTAATAGCATTCCATGCTAGTGCAGTGTCTAACTAGTTACAAGAAAATGGCTTGTTACACTCATCATGCGAGGAAGAGGATTCTATTATGCAAAGCATTTGTGAAACTGTTCAAGTTGATTTATCTTTGGTAATTACAAATTGGAAATCAAATGCTTTAATCAGCCCATATGATCATGATTATGTCTCTGATGACTGTCGTTCAACTTACTATTTTCCCACTAGCACATCCAATGACATTTGTTTTGCACCCTTTGATCTTTTTGCTTTAACATTTCACTATTTGGGTACTTGTCAAGTAGTTGAGGCATTTCTACACTCACTGATGGTTATGTCAAATCCTCACTGTCTTGACATGTCTGTTGAGTATGATCAGATCTATTTTCCCTCGTGAGATTCTCATCATAATCCTGTGCCTCTAATTGAAAATTCATCTTTTCAAAGATTTTGGGGTTTTCAAGAGGATTGTCACGAATTTTGAGATCCAATCGATGAATGGTTGGAGCAATATTACTTGGAAATCTCAATCACAAATAACATGTTTCGATCTTTCTACATGCTTCCTAAGGAGTTTAGTGTAGTTGAAGACACATTCACAAGAATCTTCTGAAGTTTGTTGAATTATGTTTTTCATTGAAAAGGTAAGAATGTGAATTGGTTAGAAGTAGTGGCTATGGTCTATCTTTCTACGAACAAGAAAGACCTTCAATTTCTTTTGTATTTTATTCAAGTTCTTATATGTTTTGTTGCACATTGCTTTATATCAGTTTTAATTATGTATATCTTTGTGAATGCAAGTCGGAAGGAATTATGGTGGCTTCATTGGAAATTCCATTATACATGGCCCCGACCTTCTAGATGATTAGGTTAGGAGTAGATACAGTTTCATATTGGTTTACCTGCACATCCAACTTGCATTCATTTTCTATAGTTGTCTTGTGTTTTCTCATCATCTTTTCTGTTAGCCTTCTCTTGTTTTGTATTCTAGTTTTATTTCCTTGTTATTACTTGTATTTTCATTTGTTTTCTAAGGCCTTGCATGAAGATGTTTTGTTGGATCAAAAGCCAATGTGGAAAAATTGAAAAGAGTCTTGTGACACTACAACATTTGGTTAACCTTTGGTCCTCCTTCTTTTCATTAATTACATCTTTTGTTCAATGAAGTTTCGACCGAAAATATGATCCGTTCATAAGGATATTTTTGGTTGAACCATGATATTTTTGTCTCTTCTGGAAACCTTATTCCCACACTCAGTTCTTATGTCTTGGTGTTTTTACACTTATCCAATTAGTAGAAGAAGAAAAGGGGAAAAATCTAAACAAGAAAACCTAAATTAGAGGTCTTTATATGCTTCTATAAAGGAACAACCTATCCTTCTCTTAATAAGTTGGGATTCCTCTTCCGCCCATAAAATAAATAAGTGTCAACGCACAATCCTCTTTAAATATATAAATAAAGTTGAAAGAAGAGAAAGGATTCCTATGCAGGGAGGTGAAGTAAGAAAATCTACCAGGGTACTGTCCAAGCTCTCTAGTAGCGGAGTAATGTTTGTGTTCCTATAGTGACTACATTGAGGTATTTTCCAGGCTTGTTGGTAGTGGAGAAACACCAGAGATGAAAACTATACTCTGAAAATCTAAATCTCACGAACTTCACTACCCTTTCTGATTCGAAACATTGCAATATTGTTGAATCTTATGCTTATGCTCAACCAAGAAGGCACAAAGGGGGGGTCATGTTTATTCAAGGGGTAAGTGGGGAAGACAAAGTGATATGCATGGTGAATCAATACTCCCTGAAGAACTGAGACCCTACACAAAGAGTTAAACCGAGACAAAGAAGCTGGAATTCTAATAGTGTGTCACCAATGTTGTCGCTACTACAACACCCTCCAAAATTTTAGATTGTGCCAAATTTCAGAGTCTACCTTGGTCTTGTATATTTTCATCACAAAGATTGAGATCCATTCCATAGGTTTTCTTTAAGTGTTTTGGTCCCTTTTGCAAGAAAAGAAAAATGTCTTATTTTCACATGTCAAGTGTCGCACGATGTGTAAAAGCTTGTTTTGGTGATTTAAAAGGGTTATCTTTGTGTGAATGAGTTTATCTTACCATTTAAACATCCTCTGCGCTCATTCCCAAAGTTATAAGCATTGTCACACAAGTGTCATCACAATTGTCACAAAGTGTATCTTTAGTGTCACACTGAGGGAAATGTGTTGTTCATGTGTCATGGTTTATCTATTTTGTTGTGTCATCAAGTCTTATAAGTGTGTGATCACAGTCAAGTCATATCACTATTCACATCAGCTCACTCATCCCACACTTAGCCAAATTTTGAAAATTTCTCTAGCAACTTAGCCTCATATGATCTTCCTCAACTGCACATTGCGTAGTTCCAACCCTCAAACTTCAACCCTAGCCCTTAACACTATGCAATGTGCAGTTCCTTCCTTCCAAGAGTGTGGATTTTGCAGTTCCAGTACTCAAGACCGAACCTTGGCCCCCAAAATTGTTAAATCCATCCCTCCATATTGGCCTCAACTGCAAATTGTGTATTCTGTAAGTTGAATCTCAACCCTTGAGCTCCTAAGCTGTGTAATTTTGCAATCGCAAATTCTTCTCTACCTCCTAGGACTGTGCAGTTGACTGAAACAATGCAAAATTCCTCAGCCCGGCTCATTGAGTCCTAAAACTGTGAAATCTATCTGCCCAGTCCAGCATGAATTATGCATTGCGCAATCTCAAGGCTCAAGCTCCACCCCTAACTACCTGAGCTACACAATTTCATAGTCACTAAGCCTCTCCCTTATCCTTCCACCCGGTTCCAGCTCAATTAGTGGATCAACATGCACCATCTTAGGCTAGGGGTTTATCGGACTAATGCCATCTCATCATGAGTGAATTGTAGATGCAAGTACTCTATCATACCATGACATGATGATGAATAAGGAGATAGAGAGGGGAAACATGCTGAAAGACATCCTTGTAGTTGATTATGCAAGATGATCAATAAAAAGAAAATAAAGGGACACCATTTTGCGACCACATCTCAAGACTTGATATAATTGAAGACTCTTTACCTCTAAGACATATGGAGGAGGATAGAAGAGCATACTCAAGAAGACACATAACAAGGAGCAACAAGAATGGATTTACATTGCCATGTCATCATGCAACCCATGCCAGCAGTGCCATGTCATGTCATGTCATGAGTTGTCATATGCCACATCATTATTGTGGATTATGTAATTATCTATTCAAAATGTATTATAAAGTGGAAGTCTAAAGGACACAAGCATAATGTCAAAAGTCATAGGAAGTCAAACATACATGAGGGTAGTCAAAGAGTCACAAGGAGGTGAAGCATCACCCCGTTGGTTATATATACACCCTCATTGTATGAAAAAATGACTTTTCACCTTGGATCATCCCGCAAGGCATTAGAGAGACAAGCTAGTTCTTTTGAGGAGCAAGCAGTGGGTCCAACACTCCACTATTGGAGCTAGTGGTGTTCATTTTATACATGTGTATTGGGAATCTTACTTAATATCTGAAGCCTCATGGCCAGCACATTCTTCTTGCATGAATTATGAATATTTGTAAAACTATTCTATGGATGTTTCTAGTTCATGTTTGCCTTCATTTGTGCTAGAGTGGTTGAACTATTTTGGTTATTTTAGTACTTATCATATTGATAATGTGTTGTAATGGTTGCTATAACTATCACATCCTTGTGCAATATTTCGCTGGATGTTAGAAAAATCTTTCTTTCTTATAATGGTTGCAATGACCCTCACATCTTTTTGGACTATTCTGCTGGATGTTAGATGGATATTTTCTTTTGTGTGTGTTTCTACTAGGTTTGTGCTATTACCTCTCTCTTGGAGGCTCACTTTCCTCTCCCTCCGTAGTAGAAGAATATTGACACACAGACAACCGAACACTCACGGGGCATACTCACTTATTGATCCAAGATTTGATCCAGGTGGATATTGGTGGCCACTCACCAATTCCACTTGGACCCCCACCATTGCTTCTTTCAATTTTTCAGTTTCTTTAATTGTAGCACAGTTTACTATTTTTAGCAGTTTTTCGGGTCCTAAACTTCCGAAGTCGTTTTGAGGCCCTAAACGACGTTTTTTAGGCAATCTACCGCCAGTGATTTCTATCTAAAATCATCTTTTTTGTCATATTCCTCAAAGAGATCTTTCAAACTGGTTATCATGTGCACCAAACATAGATAATATGACCAAGTCGCGACCCCAAGAAGTTGGTTGTCCAACTCACCCCAACGGGGCCCATTAACTATTGATATTACATCTCCTCGAGTTAGGGTCTTGGTTGTTTAGGGTTTGATCTTATTGTTCAATAATAAAAAGGCCCTTGAGCCTCATTGTAACATAGTTCAAAGGCATGTAGCCAAATTTGAATTAATGAAATGAAGTTTTATTTCTACTACATCTTTCTATTTATGGTTTTATCTGTAATTTGTTGCATTCTTGTTTAAATCCAGATCAAGATTACTTCTGCATTGAGTTTTATAGCCAAGGAAAACCTACAAGAATGAATGGAAATTAGGTTGATATCTCGGATAGGGCTCATATTCCAAAAGGTGTGAGTTCAAATTGGGACTTCACATCAGGGAGACCCCCTTGGTTGATGGATTTCCAACACAGTCAACAATTTCATTATGTTATATTCATTAACTTGGCCATATTTTCATTCATTTTTGACATATACAATGATAATCAAGACATGTTTAGGGACATCTAGATCACTTAAATATTTTGGCTTTGACATTATCATTTCAAATTCATTTATAGGTTATTCACCAAATACATTATTTTTCATGCTTATGTCTTGGCATATATTCCTTCTTCTACTTGTGTCAGTCCCTACAATTTTGGAGTTGACTCTCCACCTTCGTGCAACTTCTTTAATTCTATCAACTTCATTGTGGTTATCCCTTCACCGCCTTAAAGAATAATGACTATGATACTGAT
The DNA here is from genome assembly GCA_000404065.3 of Pinus taeda. Lineage (NCBI taxonomy): Eukaryota > Viridiplantae > Streptophyta > Pinopsida > Pinales > Pinaceae > Pinus > Pinus taeda. The sequence continues at coordinate 37,686 of APFE031046678.1, read as the reverse complement.
ATTGTTTATAATCCCTTATCCTATGGGTAACATGATTCACTAATACATACCTTTCAATATTAAATGTTATTTTACTGCTCATATATGTTTCTTTAGCTATGATGTATAAATGTTATTTGTGAATTACTTGAAAAATAAATAAACACATATAAGAAACAATCACATACAATACTTACACAAAAAATTGTGTTAGAAAAACCTATGAAGAAGAATCACAAAGCCATATAACCATATGCACAACAAATTAACACACAAAAATTAAACTGGTGGAAAAGGTAGAGAGCCATTATGTGGTCTCTCACGCTCATGTAATTCACATTATTCAAAAAATTTAATAATAAATGAGTAAGTGGTCTTAAGATAGTGTGTTTATCTTAGACTCACTTGGTTGAGACAATTTCTCAACTTACACACTAATTTAGGAGAGGTAGCTGAAGAGAATCTCTCATCCAAACTAGACTCCTTAGTTTGAGGAATTCTCATGATTTTATTTATTTAATTTAATAATTGGATTTATTATTGATGATGTTTAAGAGAGTGAGGCTAACATTCCCCCCCCCCCTCCTCAATGATAAATCCAAAACGAACAAGGAACCATTTCTTCAATTTCTCAAGTTGATCCTCAAAAAACGTCTGCCTGAAAAACCACCAAAGCTGGATGTTGAAGAAACTACAATATGAAGAGAACATGAGTCAACTGCATGACTGATTCATCTCTAAATGTCGCTTGACAACTCCATCATGTGCCAAGCCATAAAAGGATCCAACTATCCTTTTCTTGAAAACAACATCTGGTATCCACTGACACAATTTGATGAACGCCCATTGGCATATTTGTTGTTAATGATTACCCACTGGCTGATAGAGATGCCCACTGGCTGCTTTGCTGATGTTGTTGAGACTTTCAGTATGACAACCACTTGTCAATTTCATTGACATTTCCCCCCATTTTTCAGCTGAAAGCAGAGGCAATCTTCTCCAAAATATATCTAAACTCCCCCCCTGTAGGTGGAGTAGTATTTTGCTGGTGTACTCCCCCGTTCAACTGCATAAGAGTACCATCTTCATTTGACTGTTGGCTGCAATATGTGTGAGTGAATCCAATTGTAAAACTTGTACAATCTCCTGGTTGTGGATGACCACTCCCAGGGATCAATCCATGAATAATTTATCTTCAATATCCCTGACTATCATTGGTTGTAGCATTTCTCTTATGTATGATTTGACTTGCCGTAATGGTGTAGAAATTTCTCTATATATCAGCTAGCTCCGATACCATGTAAAAATTCCCATTGTAAATCAATAGATTATGCAATATACTAAAACACAATACAAGATCTACTTCTACAACACTTTGCGGAAGATTAATCAAATTGAGCAAGATCAATGAGAACACATATAACTGAAAATGAGAAATAAATCACACATAACACAGAAGAAATAACCTGGGGAAAGCCTCAACCTAAAACCCCAATCTTTGTATTATCATACAAGTGGAAATATTGTTCAATTTACAAAAAGAATCAACTCTCAAGCTATCTTGCTCTCTCTACATTGAAACAATGCCGCTCATAAACAGTCAAGGGCTCTCACTGTTGAAAAGTGTGCAACAAGAAATGCTAAATTTAGAATGTGCTAAAAATAGAACTCCTAAAAATAGCATGTCTAAAAATAACAATTTGGCTAATGAGGTCATTGGCCACCATGGGTGAGAGGTGAAATTGCTAAAAATAGAAAGTTCTAAAAATAGCATTTCTAGGTCCCTTCCTATTTATAGCAGTCCCTGGTCTATCTATAAGAAGTAAAATCAAATTTGGTCTTAACAGTAGTTTAAAATATTGACTGATTAATCTCCATGAGTTAATTAGTTGTAAAAATTAAACTTGAAGTCTTTGTGAGAACATGCAATTAGTTGTCCCACTGATTGAGGAATTTATCCTTTATTCTCTCCACTGATTGAGGAATTAAGTATGAGTTCTGTAATGAGAGAATCAGTTGACTTAGTTCTAACTAGTCAAGTCTAGTTAGATTATTTTAACAAGTTGTTAAAATAAGAAAATATAGTTTGTTAATGCTTGCATGCATGTGACAACTATTATTTTAGATAACTGAGTATTTTCTCATGGGTAATTGATGCATGGTAGTTCAGACAGAGACCCAGTTGAGATCAGATGAGGGACAATGTACTATCAAATGCTTGGATCTTCCCATGGAATATTCCTTGCATGCAGGAGGAACTAGAGTCCTCAAGGATTGCATAGTAGGACTTGAGGTTGACAGCATGTATGATTCGAGGCCAATTCACATGTGTTTCTAATTGGACCCCAATCAAAATTACGCAAGGAAATAGGGGATTGGAGGACTTGTGGCCTATATATTGAGGCCTAGTGAGTCTATGATCATCATCTTTTGATTGCAGAGACTACAGGATAGCTCTTGAGCTAATATTTTTTGTAAACAGAGGAGGATTTCCACTTGATTGACAATACAGTGTTGGGGTTTTATGCTGGTGCTTTCCCCAATCATATATCTTGTGTTATGTGTGATTATTTCTCTTGATCAATTATATTTGTTTATGCTTGATGTTGCTCATGAAATTGATTTTGCTTCCGCTTAATTTTTTATAGAAGTAGATCAAGTATTATGCTTTAGGAAATTGCATATATCAGTTTGATCTACAGGTGAAATTTATACATGGTATCATAGCACAGGTAATCAAGCAAGGAACCATATACAAGCAAGAGAAAGAAAGTTGAAGTTTATTATTCGAGATATAGATATCTAGTTCTCATCACAGTTCAGATTTCATCTAGATGGCCTTTACTGGTTTGAGGCTTGAGTATGCCCTTAATGGCAGCTCAAACTAAATAGCTTGGAAGGATTCATTATTGGAAGATAATGGCATTCAGGACTTCGTTGATCAAGATGTCTCTAAGCCTACTGATGCTACTCAGGTTGTAGACTGGAAGAAGAATGTGGCTAGAGCTAGGAGAATCATCCTAGAGGGAGTTCGAGATCACTTAGTCTCGAGCCTCCATGGGAAGGAGACTTCATTTGAAATGTGGAAAACATTGAAAGATTTATATCAGAATAGTAGTGCTTAGAAGAAGCTGGCACTGAAGGACAAGCTTCGAAAGTTCAAGTGTGAAAAGGGTGACACGATCACTACATTCTTGAACAAGCTCGCCAGCGGCATAGATGAGCTTGCAAGCGTAGGGATCATTACTGCTGATGATGATATGGCGAGTCTAGCATTCCTTGGCCTTCCTAAGAGCTAACATAGCTACTAGGACTCAGTGAATGGAAGGGAAAAATTTCCAGATTGGGAATGACTATGGTCAGATTTGATGGAGGAGGAGATTAGACAGAACACCAGAGATGGAGCTTCTTCATCAAAACATGATGATGAAGAGAACTTGGCTTTAGCATCTAAAGCTAAGAAAGGGAAAGGGAAGGCATCCCAATCCAAGTCTTCTCAAGGAGGTAAGAAGTTTGACAAGTCGAAGGTGAGATGCTTTCATTGTCATGAGTTGGGTCACTATGCTACTAGTTGCCCAAGGAAGAAGTCCAAGAAAGGTTCCTCCAAGGAATCTGATGTTGATGCTCTAGCTTCACAATTTGAGATGGATTTATCACTTATTGCATGCATGGTTTCATCCAGCATGGTATGTGTTTAGTACTTGGATAGTGGAGCTTCTTTCCACATGTCAGGTGACAAGACTATTTTGAGCACTTTGGAGGAGAAGGATCTCCAGATACGGATCGAGATGGGCGATGACGGAAAGTATCGTGTCTCAGGTGAAGGTACGGTTGTGTTTCAGAGGAAGCATGGTTCTCCCCTCTCTCTTTCTAATGTTATGTATGTACCGGGGCTGAAAAAGAATCTTGTGTCTATTGCTATGCTTGAGGATAAAGGCTATGATGTAGTCTTTAGTTTGGGAAAGGTTTTCGTAAGGCATATCGTCACTGGACAGACCAAACATATAGGGATTCGAGTTAAGAATCTCTATAAGTTACAGGTAGAAGAATGTGCTGCTTTGAGTTCCAAAGCAGAAGTGATGAATCGCCAAGATATTAGTGAGTTATGGCATAGGAGACTGGGCCACTTGCATCATGGGGCCTTGAAGATCATGCAGCAAATTTCTACCGGATTACCCAAGTGCAAGCTGGAGCAAATGAGCACATGCAAAAGTTGCACTTTGGGTAAGTGTGAAAAAGCTTCCTTTCATGATCGGGATGGTAGAGGAGGAGTAGTTCTAGAGTGAGTTCATTCATATGTATGCGGGCCCTTCTCTATAGCCTCCATCGCAAAGCAAAGGTATTATGTTATTTTTGTTGATGATTTTTCTTGTAGATTTTGGATCTACTTCATGCAAAAGAAGGATCAAAGCTTCTAGAAGTTTTGTGAGTTCAAAGCTTTGGCAGAGAAAGAATCAGGGAAAAGAATCTTGTGTCTATTGCTATGCTTGAGGATAAAGGCAATGATGTAGTCTTTAGTTTGGGAAAGGTTTTCCTAAGGCATATCAGCACTGGACATACCAAACAGATAGGGATTCGAGTTAAGAATCTCTATAAGTTACAGGTAGAAGAATGTGCTGCTTTGAGCTCCAAAGCAGAAGTGATGCATCGCCAAGATATTAGTGAGTTATGGCATAGGAGACTGGGCCACTTGCATCATGGGGCCTTGAAGATCATGGAGCAAATTTCTACTGGATTACCCAAGTGCAAGCTGGAGCAAATGATCACATGCAAAAGTTGCACTTTGGGTAAGTATGAAGAATCTTCCTTTCATGATTGGGATGGTAGAGCAGGAGTAGTTCTGGAGTGAGTTCATTCAAATGTATGCGGGCCCTTCTCTATAGCCTCCATCGCAAAGCAAAGGTATTATGTTATTTTTGTTGATGATTTTTCTTGTAGATTTTGGATCTACTTCATGCAAAAGAAGGATCAAAGCTTCTTGAAGTTTTGTGAGTTCAAAGCTTTGGCAGAGAAAGAATCAGGGATGAAAGTAAAGGCCTTGCCAAGTGATAATGGTGGAGAGTATATTTCCCAGCAGTTTAAGGACTTTTGTGCTTCAGAAGGAATTAACCAAGAACTCACGGAAACTCATAATCCACAACAGAATGGGGTGGCCGAAAGGAAGAACAGATCTATTGTGGGTGCAGCTCGATCGATGTTGCATGACCAAGGCCTACCACTTCATCTCTGGGTTGAGGCATGTAATAACCCAGTATATCTTCAGAACAGAAGTCCTCATCATATTTTGGGGATGAAGACACCTATGGAGGCTTTTTTGGGGAAGAGACTAGATGTGAGTCACTTCCGCATCTTTGGATCACCAGATTGTGACCAAAGATGCTCAGAAGAAGCTAGACCCAACAGCTGAGTTGGGAATACTTGGGGGTACATGGATACACCTCACAACTATCGTGTGTTTCTGCCTGCTAGTCAAAGGACCATAGTGCACAGGGATATGAAGTTCGATGAGTAGCAAGCCATGCGAGTATCACTTGAGAGGGAGCTCAAGTTGCATGGTGATAATGAGGAACTATTAGTTCCTAAGGAGGAGGAGCCTCCTGATGATGCAGATTAGCCACATGCAGATATTCTAGTAGTGGAGATCACCACTGTTGGAGAGTCTTCCAGAGACGGGTGGAAACACTCACGGGAAGATGACAGATTGGTGCAAGATGCAATAGATAATGTGGGGCAGCCATCCTCTCAGCGCAGACAGAGGGGATCTCCCGATATATACACTGGCTACATGGCCCTGGTTGGGGAGTGTGTAGTGACCGAGCCTTCTTATTTTGATGAGGCAGTGCAGCAGCCAGTTTGGGTTAATGCAATGGTAGATGAGTATGATTCTATCATGCGGAATAGTGTGTGGGATGTTGTCCCTAGATCGGGGGACAAGTCAGTGGTTACTTCCCGATGGCTTTACAAGGTAAAGCAGGCAGCTGACGGTAGTATTTAGAAACACAAGGCAAGGTATGTTGCTCGTGGTTTTTCATAGGTTGAGGGGATTGACTATGATGAGACCTTTGCTCCTATTGTAAGGTACTCATCGATTAGATCGATTCGAGCACTATCAGCATAGATGGGTTGACTGATCTAGCCAGAGGGATTTGAGACCTTCGATCACGAGGCACATGTGTGTCGACTCAAGCAAGCATTGTATGGGTTGAAGCAAGCACCCCATGCTTGGTATACCAGGATTGACAGTTATTTCACCGGGTTGGGCTTCACCAAGAGTGAAGCGGATGCAAACCTCTACCAAATCATTGTAGATGGTAAGCTATTGATTATTGTACTTTATGTCGATGATTTGATTTTGACAGGTGATGATCAGTTGATCAAGTCTTGCAAGGATGACCTTGCAAGAGAGTTTGAGATGAAGGACATGGGCCTCATGCACTACTTTCTAGGCATGGAGGTGTGGCAGAGAGATGGGGAAGTATTTGTGTCTCAAGGCAAGTATGCCAATGAGATACTCAGGTGCTTCCACATGGAGATGTGCAAGCCCATGAAGACTCCTCTAGCAGGTAACTGGAGGAAGGAGGATGCTACTTCAGGTGAGGTAGTAACTGCTACTATTTATAGGCATCTTGTGGGTTCACTCATGTATTTGGTGAACACATGAACAGATTTTTGCTTTGCGGTGAACCAGCTGAGTTAAGCTATGGTTTAGCCAACCAAGTTATTTTGGAAGGTGGCAAAGCATGTGCTGAGATATATTAGAGGCACTACACAGTATGGATTATGGTATAGGTGGACAGAGGGAGTGAAGCTCCAAGGCTTCACGGATGCAGATTGGGCAGGTAGTCCATCAGATAGGAAGAACACTTCTGGAGGAATCTTCAACCTTGGGTCAGCTGCGGTTTCTTGATATAGCAGGAAACAGAGATCAGTTGCACTTAGCACAACGGAGGCAGAGTACATGGCAGCTAGTTAGGCTGCATGTGAGGCCATCTGGATGTGGAAGATTCTAGTGGGATTGTTTGGTTAGATGATGGATCCTACAATGATAAATTGTGATAATCAGAGTTGCATTAAACTCTCTAAGAATCTAGTGTTTCATGACAGGTCCAAGCATATAGATATCCGCTATCATCATCTACGGGATTGTGTGGTCAAGAGGATCATGATGTTGCAGTACATTTCGACCAAGGAACACGATGCAGATATTTTGACAAAGGCATTGTCAAAAGGCAAGTTTGAGTTCCATAGAGACAGGATCGAGGTTGCTGTTAATCCCTTTCTTGTTGAGAGGGAGTGTTGAAAAGTGTGCAACAAGAAATGCTAAATTTAGAATGTGCTAAAAGTAAAACTCCTAAAAATACCATGTCTAAAAATAGCAGTTTTTCCAGTGAGGTCATTGGCCACCTTGGGTGAGAAGTGAAACTGCTAAAAATAGAAAGCTCTAAAAATAGCATTTCTGGGTCCCTTCCTATTTATAGCAGTCCCTGGTCTATCTATAGGAAGTAAAATCGAATTTGGTCTTAACAACAGTTTAAAATATTAACTGATTAATATACATGAGTTAATTAGTTGTAAAAATTAAACTTGAAGTCTTTGTGAGAACATGCAATTAGTTGTCCCATTGATTGAGGAATTAAGTATGAGTTCTATAATGAGAGAAACAGTTGAATTAGTTCTAACTAGCTAAGTGAGTTAGATTATTTTAACAAGTTGTTAAAATAATAAAATATAATTTGTTAATGCTTGCATGCATGTGACAATTATTATTTTAGATAACTGAGTATTTTCTCATGAATAACTGATGCATGGCAGTTGAGATCAGATGAGGTATAATGTAATATCAGATGCTTGGATCTTCCCATGGAATATTCCTTGCATGCAGGAGGAACTAGAGTCCTCAAGGATTGCATAGTAGGACCTGAGGTTGACAGCAGGTATGATCTAGCGCTAATTCACATATGTTTGTAATTGGACCCCAATCAAAATTGCGCAAGGAAATAGGGGATTGGAGGACTTGTGGCCTATATATTGAGGCCCAGTGAGTCTATGATCATCATCTTTTGATTGTAGAGAGTATAGGATAGCTCTTGAGTTGATATTTTTTGTAAACAGAAGAGGATTTCCACTTGATTGATAATACAATGTTGGGGTTTTATACTGGTGCTTTCCCTAGTGATATATCTTGTGTTATGTGTGATTATTTCTCTTGATCAGTTATATGTGTTTATGCTTGATGTTGCTCATGAAATCGATTTTTCTTTCGCTTAATGTTTTGCAGAAGTAGATCAAGTATTATGCTTTAGGAATTTTCATATATCAGTTTGATCTACAGGTGAAATTTTTACACTCACAACCTTCTCCTCTACCCTCCAAGCCTCTTATTTCCTTGCGTAGTTTTTCTTGGGGTCCAGTGCTTCCACATGTGTGAATTCCCACCTCACACTACTCACTTGGCTCAGAAATAACTGCACAAACCTGAAGGAGATCATTCCTTCTGCATGAATGAGTTTCCTTTATAGGAAAAATCCTTCAACTGATAGTACATTGTCCCTTCCTCTAATCTCAACTGGGTCTCTGACTGAACTGACATTCATGAGTTATTTATGAGAGAATATTTAGTTATCTGAAGTGCAGCAATTACATGCATGCATGCATTAACTAACTAAACTCACAATTAATAATTGGACTTAACTCAATTAACTAATCTAACTAATTACAACTCATCCTTATCTCTTTAACTGAAGGATAAATTCCTCAATCAATGGGATAACAATTGCATGTCCTCACATAGACTTCATGTTTGATTTTCTACAACTAATTAACTCAAGATGAATTAATTAATTATTTTACAAACATCTGCTAAGATCATATTCGAATTTTACTTCTCAATTTTAGTTCAGGGACTAACTAAAATTGGAATGCATCCCGAAATTCTATTTTTAGCACTTTCATTTTTCATTCCTTGTTGTTATGTCCAACATTGGTACCTAAACTGCTATTTATAGCAGTGTTGTTTTTAACACTTCTATTTTTAGCATTTCTTGTTGCTATTTTCAAAACTCCCTCTCAACAAGAAAGGCATTTAGTCAAACCTGATCCTGAACCTTTGGAATGTTTTTCATGCAACACTTCTCCCAAGTGTTGTTGCTCGAGCAACTCTAGAAACAAAAAAATCTCCCAACTGACCTCCCTGCTGGGCTAGAAACACCCTCTGATGCTGAAGCTCACTTTGTCATTGACAAGTGCTCCCTCTGTGACCTCTGATCTGCTACAACACTCCATGCACCTCGCACTGTTTCACACCTCTTTGTGCCATCCTACACTGGTGCAACACTCTTGTGCCTCTCGCATTGTTGCAGCCTGCTAGCTCTGCACTGTCTTGGGATTCATGCACTATAGCTCTCTCTTCCACTCCATCTGCATTTGTCTCTACCTAATCAGCCAATCCTGCTACTCCTCTTCGAGGCTCCCGTAGCAAGGTCTAATCAAAGAGGTTGGGTACCTCAATGATCTTGCCCCTATTCCAGCCTCCTTGGGACTGTCACTCCACATTGCCCCACCTTTGACTTGGAGGTATGGATGCATGTGATCCCTCTGCCCACCTAGCTTGAAATTTCCCCCTACTGGAGGTCTCTGTATGAGTGGATGCCCCCACTCAATCTCCTCTCTGCTTCTCCAGTTGTGGCTACTCCACAACCTCCTGAAGTTGCTTCACCAATTGTGGCTCCTCCACAGTTGTCTGAGACTTCTATCGACGCTGCATGTTGAGAGGTAGTGTACTTTCCCTCTCAACCACCAAGTATCCAAAATTTGCCTTGCTCCTCAAGGCTTTGCATGCATCTTGTACCTCAAGTTCATACAGGTTCTTGGCTAGCAAACCAATCTATTTCATCTTTCCCGTCGTCACGAAATTTTCTGGAAAAAGAACTGATTTTAAATAAGCGAGATCTCCCTCCTCCAAACTCGGATTCAGCCGATTTGTTTTTTGAATTTGGTTTTGTTTCCGCAAGGAATCCAAATGTTCTATTTGTTTCTGAAAATTTTGCACAAAAAATTTCAGATTTTCTCTTAAAAATCGCGACCCAAATTTATTTATTTTTTTCGAATTCTCTTCATCATATATTGTTCTTCACTTTGATCACCTTTGCTCTGATACCATGTAGAAATTTCTCTATAGATCAGCTAGCTCCGATACCATGTAGAAATTCCCACTCTAGATCAACAGATTATGCAATATACTAAAACACAATACAAGATCTACTTCTACAACGCTTTGCGAAAGCTTAATCGAATTGAGCAAGATCAATGAGAACACATATAACTCAGAATGAGAAATCAATCACACATAACACAAAATAAATAACCCGGTGAAAGCCTCAACCTAAAACCCCAATCTCTGTATTATCATACAAGTGGAAATCTTGTTCAAGTTACAAAAAGCATCAGCTCTCAAGCTATCCTACTCTCTCTGCAATCAAACAAGACTGCTCATAGACAATCAAAGGCTCTCACAACCTTCTCCTCTTCCCTCCAAGCCTCCTATTTCCTTGCGTAGTTTTTCCTGGGGTCCAGTGCTTCCACATGTGTGAATTCCCACCTCACACTGCTCACTTGGTTCATAAATAACTGCACAAACCTGAAGGAGATCATTCCTTCTGCATGGATGAGTTTCCTTTATAGGAAAAATCCTCCAACTGATAGTACACTGTCCCTTTCTCTGATCTCAACTGGGTCTCTAACTGAACTGACATGCATGAGTTATTTATGAGAGAACATTCAGTTATCTGAAGTGCAACAGTTACATGCATGCATGCATTAACTAACTGAACCCACAATTAATTCCACAAACTATTCGAACTAATCTAACTAGACTTAACTCAGTTAATTGAGCTAACTAATTACAACTCATCCTTATCTCTTTAACTAAGGGATAAATTCCTCAATCAATGGGATAACTATTGCATGTCCTCACATAGACTTCAAGTTTGATTCTCTATAATTAATTAACTCAAGATGAATTAATTATTTATTTTACAAAGAGCTGCTAAGATCAAATTCGAATTTTACTTCTCAATTTTAGTTCAGGGACTAACTAAAATTGGAATCCATATGTTATTTTTAGCACTTCCATTTTTCATTCCTTGTGATATGTCCAACACTGGTACCCTAACTACTATTTATAGCAGTGCTATTTTTAGAACTTCTATTTTTAGCATTTCTTGTTTCTATTTTCAATAAATGGCTACAAGGATGGAGATCAAAACATTGATTTTCCAAATGACTGGTTCTTTGACAATGAGAACATTTCAGTTTGTCTGTAACTTGAGTTTGTGTGCATTTATGTTTGTTTGCAACTTTAGTTTGTGCACATGTCTGTGTGTCTGCAATTTTCTCATGGCTTGTTGATGTTATTTGATCAAGAAACCCTACATTGATGAACTGCATCGGCTTAGAAGAATTGGGGATATGCAAGTTGTTTTCATCTTTGTCATATCCTAATCCTCATCAATTTTTGTTAATTTGAAGTTCTTCTCATGGCTTGATGATTGGTTTGCAATAAAGTTGAATTTGATCATGAACAACTTCGACACTTGAAGTTGTTTAGATAAGTGATTTGGAATCAACATCTTTATCTTCATCTATATGGTTGAATGACTTGGAAGAAGCACTCTTTTGTTGCAGCTCATCTCTTTGTAGTTGCGACTCTAGTTGAAGGAACTCAATTGTTTCATGTACTTGTTGGAGATTCATTGAAATATCAACAAGAGTTGCTTTGCTGATTTCCACTATGTCTACAGTAGTTGAGAGGATCAAATTGTTAAGAATCTTTAACAACTGAATGCTTTTCGCCATTTGAACTTGCTGGAACTCATGCTTGCTTGCTTTTAATATTTTCTAGATTTTTAGAACTTGCTTGCATGATGTTTGGTTGATTGTTGCATGCTCGCTTGATCAATTGATTATTTGAACTCACACTTGCTTGCTTTAATGCTCGCTTAATGCTTGCTTCAATTAGTTTTACGCTCGCTTGAGGTTGAGAGGTTTTCACTTGCTTGAACTTACACTCTTGATTAATCAAAAGGAGGGTGTCAAATACTATCGAAAATGCACCCAAGGGAAATGCTTACAATGATTTGAATGACTCAGTTAAAAAACAATGGATTCACTTGGTTTGATTGATTCCCTATCAATTCAAAGCGTGGGTGTTAGTTTCAACTGAGAATGCACCCTTACAATTCAACTCAACTTTTCTTTGATTACAAGCCGACTTACAAATTATGATTTGCAAGTTACAGTTTGGTATTTAATTAAAAAAATGGAGCAAGTGCAATTGCCAAAAAATTGTTGCTGAATGGCTGCAAAATTTGTTGATGAAGATGATAGCTTGATTGGATGTTGATGTATAAATGTCGTCTTGGCTTGAAATTCTTGATTTTTGTAGCGTCCTTAACTTGATTGCATTGATTACATGATGACTGTTGTTGCAGAATATTACTTTTATCAAGTCGATGATGTGGCGCTTTGTGCTTATGAACTTAATTGATTGTGGGAGCTTTGATTTCAGGAGCTTGATCGATGACTTGTTTTGTTTAAGCATAATAAAGAGAGTGTTTTACAAATTCGACTCAAATCATGCAAGCACATTCACGACACAGAGTGTACCTATTATCCCCTTATTCAATTTCAGGAGGATCTCGGACACGATCACCACAAAAATATGTTTTTATTAACCTTCAACATACATCATCATGACAATGTCTTCAGTGAGGCGTCTCAAGCACAGACTAAGAACTCCTTGGCATCAAATTGTCTTCAAAAAATTGCCTGTAGTGACTCAATCACTCTTAAAGTAAAAGATTACTTTGGATTACAAGAATGTATTTCACCTAAACAATTTCACCTATTGTTCCAAATTTACAAAAGATACACCTTATGACTCCAGAAAATCACTTATTACTCCATTACAAAAAAAATTACTTTACTTCCAAAACAATTTTATGAAATCACTTTAACCATAATCACCTCTATCTTTCTATGCCCATAATCTGGGCATTTCCTTGAGACTCTTGGTTATCCACCAAGCACCCCAATCTGTATTGAGGCTGGAGAGATATATGGCGGTGATCATAGAATGGCTGAGCCTACATCCCGGTTTCCAACATTGATAAGAAAGGACAAATTTGGTCCTGCAGAGTTGACTCCTTTCATGTCGCATGCAACCCAAATGGTTGTTATTTATCCTCTCCAATTGAAAGAATTCGACCGAGGTTAGGGGTTCAATTTGTCGAGCATTGAATCATAAATCAACTGAAGAATTCAAAGCTTTGCTTGAAATTCAGAGCACTTTTTTCCATATTTACCTCCAAACACATTATTTTATGATCCCTATAAAAACAGGCAACGAAAGCACAAATTGTCTGATACGTTGGGTCCACAGTGGAATGAGGAGGACTTACAAAATTTCTATGAAGCTTATCGGAAGTATGGAAAAGACTGGAAGAAGGTGTTTGCCATGATCCGTAATAGGACAAAGGAGATGGTGGAGGATCTTTACAGTATGAATAAGGCTTTCTTGTCTCTTCCTGATGGAACTGATTCTGATGATGACTGACCACTACAATATCTTGGAACGAAGCAACAATGATAGGGACAGTAGTGATGGGTTTGGAGCATTAGGACGCACTCAAAAGAAAACTCGTTTGGAATAGAAGTTCACTATTACAAATAACTTTGACAAATAGTAGGCTTCTTGTTATCACCATGCTTTTAAGCCATTACTATCTATTCCATGGATCTCCATGTCGAGGAGAGACATGGAATCCTCTTCAAGCTCTCCCTGCGCAGCTTGTAAATTCCTAAGGAGAAAATGCACAACAGAGTGCATATTTGCACCTTATTTCCCACTAGACCAACCTCACAAATTCGCAAATGTCCATAAGATATTCGGGGATAGAAATGATGTCTCAACCAAGAAGAAAGAATCTAATATTGCTCGTTCATAGAAAGATCTCCCTAGGTCCCCTGCCAGTTCATAGCTCAAGGTGAAAGCATTGTTGTCGTTGTTCCTTGAGAAACACGTTGAGATATTTCTCCTACCAAATGTTCCAATGAATCATGCTCCCTCAAACGGAATATATCAAATTGGAACTCAATATTTTGCAATGTAGATGAATCAAGTATTGTTGTTGCATGAGTACATTGTTGTCCCTTTCAAATGTCGATTGCACATCATATTAACCTTTTAGGTGACCTATATGGTTTTTTGTTTTGAGACATACTGTAAGAGTTTCACAAAAAACGGATCCAAATTGCATCACTTAATTAAATTTGTAGATCTGGAAAATGAAAATATTGAGATACCTTACTAAAACAGAACTCCATTTAGACCATAGAAAAATAAATTACTAAACTCAAAAATAATTTAGTAAGATAGTCTAAACTCTGAAGCCATCGAGTATTCCTTAGTTTACAGCCAACTCTATCCCTTCGTGATCCTCCAGAATTATACATCCGGGATTATCCATCATGTTCACCTTACAGGGTTGTGGCTGAGCACAGTATACTATATAGATGAGGAGATCCCCATTAGAATGCAATGAGTAAAGTCCTGAGCTTCAAGACCATGCCATCTCTGGGTTCTTCACAGTTTCCTAAGAGAATCGCCATTGTTGGCGACCTTGGTATGACTTACAATACGACATCTACCATTGGTCACGTTCGTAGTAACTGGCCGGATGAGGGAAGAAGGATATCAGTGAGACTTTTGGAAGACAATCTGAGGTGGAAGATGGATGAGATGCCTAGTGTGTGCAGATCTGAACTTTAACCCATTGTAGATTCGCTGACCGGTTACAAAATTTCATGACTAACCAGGTGACATTGCATCAACTCGATGCTCCACAATCAACTCGATGGTCCACACGCTTCCTGGCTAGCTCTCGACTAATCTCACCATTGCTCTGATGTTGTCTGTGCAATAAATCCTTTAATTCGAACTTCAGAGAGACAAGGAGAGGGCAACGCTTTCACAAAACTTTTTAATATTGCTATGCACAGTGCTATGCAAATTGTACGACTTCACACAATGCACAATTCATTATTTAAAAACCTCACATACACTCAGAATCACCGTTGGCTCTGATACCGCATGAAGAAGAATCACAAAGCCATATAACAATATGCACAACAAATTAACACACAAAAATTAAATTGGTGGAAGAGAGCTATCATGTGGTCTCTCATGCTCATGTAATTCACATTATTCAAAAAAATTAATAATACATTTAAATGCATGAGTAAGTGGTCTTAAGATAGTGTGTCTATCTCAAACTCACTTGGTTGAGACAATTTCTCAACTTACACACTAATTTAGGAGAGCTAGTTGGAGAGAATCTCTCATCCAAGCTAGACTCCTTAGTTTGAGGAATTCTCATGATTTTATTTATTTAATTTAATAATTGGATTTATTATTAATTTTTAAGAGAGTGAGGCTAACAACCTAATGTAGAAAACTCTAACATAGGACTAACTTGCTTGAATCTTTATTGAATGTTGAGAAATTCAAATTATAAATAGGTATTATATAGAGCTTGAACATTGTACTATGGACTCAAACAAAATAATATTGAATACCTTCACTTCTTTGAGTTTAATATCTACTACTTGTTCAAAACTCTATTAGAAGCCCTTATCGATAGCTTTGAAACTCTTCTACTCAAACTTTCGAAGTGCCAAAGAATAAATAAGCCAACCCCTCAGAATCATGTGTTCCACATTTGTCCTCTTTTTAATGTCTCCCCTCTAACAAGGATTTTGACAACTTTCCAAGAATTAGGTAAATCACTCCAACCAGTGTTTCTAAAATTAACACACATTTATTGTTCATTAATCTTGATTAGTCACAATGGTTGTCAATTAGAAAAAGTAAGAATTACTTGTGAGCAACTTTTCTTCTTAATAATTTTCTTTTTTAAAATCTCTATTTTTAATATAATTTGTTTTAGATAAACTCTCTATATCTATCTTCTAACTCATATGTAGATAGCTTCTTTTATCTATCATCCACTTTGCTAGAAACATTCTTGTTACTTAGTTGATACATTAACTATTTACAAATATCATGTCAAATCATTTATTTTCAATCATACTTGACCTTTCCTTCTTTATGGCTTCTCCATCAACATCAAACAATAATGACCCTTTCCTTGGTCACTATGAAATGAGTCGAGCATTATTCATTCAATCCATTTTTTTTTAGTACTTACTAATTCATTTTGAATCATGCTCAAGGAATTTAAGCCACTTGTAATGCTTTTTAAGGAATTTAAGCCACTTGCAATGCTTTTGAAGTTAATTGTAAAAAATACTAGTTCATAAACTATGATGGTAAAAAACTTGTTCAATCAACATCTCTAAGTTAAAATAAAATTGTGAAGTTCCTATTAAATATGGAATTGCATTTCAACTAGATTAGTTTAAAAGTTACTTTGACTAATAGTTTTTCCTTTTAACAAAAGACACAAGACATAGATATATCTATGTGTTAACATACACTAGTTAAAATGTGTAATATGTTTTAGAAGCATATTTTAGTTGGTAGCTTGTGATCTTAGATGAAAGTTAACATGAAGACTACAAATAAAAATGAAGAATCGATGCCAGAGACAAGAGAGCTAGTAAATAATTAATATTGTGGTCACTCGATTTTTCGATCTCATTTTTGTACTATTATGAAGGTCACTCTTCTAATACCATTGTTATTATGAAGGTCACTCTTCTAAGTAAAATGAATGACCTAAAAGTTATGATGCCATTAGTTAGTAGAAATTCAATAACATCCAATGATTGCCTCATACGAATTTTCTATATCATTTGCAAATATAAAAAATGACCTAGAATATATGATGACATTAATAATTATAAATTCAATAATATTCAATGATGGCCTCACATGATTTTTCTAACATTGATTTTTTATAAAGTAATTAAAATCCTAGTTTCCAAATGAATGAATTTATAACTATTAATTCAATCTAAGGTACAAATAGTGGGTAAGGAATCTCTATTATTAATTGGAAATTGTCCACAAGTGAATCATGAGTCTGAAATGCATAGAATAAAGATAATTATGTAGTTATGTTATACTAAGCTTATTAGAATGCAAGCCTCATTTTAATTTAACATTTCATTGCATTTTCTAAAATGTCACTATTATTTTCCATATTTTCATAACATGTACTTTATAGCGTATAATGGAAAACTAAAGCAAGTGAATGAGGGACTATTATGAATGTCAAGTTGTCTTCTAGCCATGTTTCATTGGTATATAACCAACTCAAACCACTAGTTTCAATCATCTGTATATAAATTAACATAATTTTAGAAACAATTCTCTATTTATTAAACAAGGAATATTTTTTAGGAAAATGAATTTCAAGAATATTTGTATTTTCACCTGTAAAATTTATAATTATTTATCAGAATATGAAAATATTTATCAAAATTTGAAAATATTGTATTGCAAATGATCATATAACTTAACATCCAAACATGCAAGGGAGTTGGAGACATGGTGTTATTATAAGCATTCCATCCTTATTTCCTACATGCCCTAACAAATCCTACATTAATCTAAAGGAAAGTGAAATATGGAAATGGTTCATAAAAGTATGATTTATTCTTATAGGTTTCTAATAAGATTAGATGACTTGTTATTATGAGAAGAGTAATAAGGCTCATATATGGGTTTGAGGGAAATTTTTTATAAATAGAATTATTTTCAAAGTGTTCTTAACCACTAGACATTTTTTACATAAAATATTATTGTTACCTCAAAATTGTATTATGCTAGCTTGCTTCTAAAGATAGTAATTTTATGTCCATACTCATAGTGAACTATATACAATAGAATCAAAGCATGGGGTAGGCTTGAGGCAAAAATAATAGACCCCACATCTTCATCTAATATTTGCATTCCAAGTTTGTTTAAGAATGAATTGATCTCTTGAAAGGAGAAATAATATACTCCAAATCTTCATATGACATTTGCATCCAAGCTTATTTAAGAATGAAATGAAGTCGTGAATCACGAGCTTCTTAACACATATGGAAAAATTTCACCTACAAAAAATAGATATTTATGGAAACTTATGTTGTTATAGGTAGCAACTACATTTCTATTATTATATTATGTAAAAGTAATGAAGAAAAAGTGTTACAAGGGTATTGTTTTCTAGGAAACCAAAAATGAGATTAAAGGATTTGCAAATGCTTAGCATGCTCAACAAGTTTGAAATGGGTAGTGTCGCTAAGATATTATCCCATAAATGATATGAAATATTAGTTGTTTATAGTCCTTATGTTTCACTTTGTTCCTTCACATCAATATTTAGTTATTTTTTCTACATCCTTGTTGGTTCTTTCACTCATTTTTCTAGTAATATCAGTCTCCATTGCATCCTTTCCAATAAACAAAAATGGAAAGAAGTAAAATTGGTATTTGTGTCAAATATGGGTATTCAAGAGTATTGCAAGGTGTTAGTTCCCTATAATACTTGTGTAGCCACCTCATTATCATTGTTAGAGTAACCCTCTTATTATTACTGTTGTGCCCATGTAACCCCCATATTGTTATTATTGTGCCCCATAGAATCTCACTATTGCTATTGTTGTGCCCTTACATTATTATTGTTATGTAGGCTATGGTTATAATTTGACCCCTTATACTCCTATATATACCAATGAGGTCTTTTCATTTGAATAATCCAAGAATTCTTCATTTATATGATATAAATTAGATTTCCCCCTTAAAGAGGCTAATTTTCAAGTCATTGGTCTATATTTTCTTCTATTTTGTGATATGGTTTCATAACATTTGGTATCAAAGTTTTGGATTCCAGGGTTTTACTACTTCAAACAGGTCATCTTGACATTTTCACTATAACTTTTTTCTAAAGGCTTCAAACGTTGAAATGTCAACCATGTGGAGCTTAAATCTTGGAACTTTGTGTAAAAAATTTAGATCTCGATTCGCTATATTTTCTAATATATGGTATGAATAAGTTAGGGTTTATGCATGCTTCAGAATTCAATCTCAAACAAGTGACTGAGGGAAAAACATCATAACTTTCTCTTTGAGCATCTGATTTGAATTTCGTCGGAATTCAATGAAATTGCACAAATTGTAGTTTCTCGTGTATCAATTTCATGGCTGAAGACTGAAACAAAGACACGTGGAATCCTATGTAAGTTCACTCTACTGAACTAGTCCATAATCAAGTTATCATGGGAGATTTTGCATAACTTTATCTTCAAGAATCCAATCTTGGTCTGACTTGTGGCATTGGAAAGAAGACTTAGAGGGATACCATAGGATATAATTTTAGACCTTGGGGGCTGAAATTATAGAGATACAACAGTTTCAAGATCAAGCTCCTAAAAGTAAGAAAAAGTTGTGTATTTTTATTTTGCATAAATTTTGTTTGAAAAATCTATTTGAAGTTCTGCATACAAATTGGAGATTCCTAAATCTTCCCAAGTACACCCAATTTTCCATGTTTCATGCTTAAAGAAGGTTATTGATGACAAGCTTCTAGTTAAAACAATATTGTCAGAACTTGACGAGGAAGAAAAAAGCATATTGGAGCTTGAAGCAGTCATGGAAATAGGAACTTGGCATGTATGTAATCGATCAATTTCAGAGTATCTCATAAGTGGAAGAACTTAACAACTAAGGATTCCAAATGGAAGGATGAAAATTTTATACAAAAGCATCTATAACTATTGAAGCGTTGAGGACAACATATTTTTTGAAGGAGAGGGGCATGTTAGGCCCCTATAATACTAGTGTAGCCCCTTATTTTTATTGTTAGTGTAGTCCCCTTATTTTTATTGTTGTTCCCATGTAGCCCCAGTATTGTTATTATTGTGCCCCATAGAATCCCAATATTGTTATTGTTGTGCCCTTACATTATTATTGTTATGTAGGCTTTGATTATATTACAACCCCTTAAACTCATATATATACCAAGGAGGTATTTTCATTTGAATCATCCAAGAATTGTTCATTTATGTGATGTAAAGGATGTTGCCCCCTCGAAGATGCTAATTTTCAAGTCATTGATCTATCTTTTCTTATGTTTTGTGATATGGTTGCATAACACATGGTTATGAATGTCTAATGTTTTGAATCATAGTTGTAGGCTATTGGAAGAAGCGTTTATTAAATATATACTAAAAATCCAATGTTTTCTTTGTGGGCTAACCTATTATTGAAGTAATATAACACTCAACACATACAAAACCATTGCTTTTCTTGTAAACTTGTGTACTTTTCATTTGAGTCCATTGCCTATGTTTAATACATGTATCGCTCTAGAGATAGTGATAGTTGGAGAGGTTGTATCCATAACATTGGAAAACACCAATTCCTTTAAAGTTATGTGCCTACTCCATAGTTATGTTTTTTTTACTTTTCAACTGAATCCATCTCTTTACAATAACCTCTTGGATCCATAGCTATGCATCCTAAGTAAAGGTTACCACATGTATGTATGACTATTGAGATAGTGACAGTTAAAGAGTGGAAAGTGTAGCCATAGCACTAGAAAACACCAATTTCTTTAAAATTGTGTTCCTACTCCATAACGATGTGTTTGTTTACTTTTCATTTGAGACCAACTCTTTATAATTACATATTATATCCATAGCTATGCATCCTAAGAAAAGGTTACTACAAGTATGGCTCTCGAGATAGTGATAGTTAGAGAGGGTAAATTGCAGCCATAACATTGGAAAACATCAATCCTTTAAATTTGTATACCTACTCCGTAGTTATGTGTTTGTGTACTTTTGATTTTATTCCAACTCTTTACAATTACCTATTAGCTCCATAGTTGTGCATCTCAACCAAAGGTTACTACATGTATGGCTCTTAAGATAGTGATAATTGGAGAGGGGAATTTGTATCCATAGCATTGGAAAACACATAGTCCATAGATATGTGTTTGTGTGCTTCTCATTTGAGTCCAACTTTTATAATTACCTATTGATTGTTGATTTTTGGTAGCTTGGGAGGTACTCCAAGCCCTAGGGTTCGGGGTTTTGAGGTTGGAGCACCACACAATCACTTTGTGGGCTTGGAACCCAAGATATGGGCTTTGCATCCAAGTTGGTGGGCATGAATCCGTGAGGAGTTTTGGACATGTGATGATTTGAGGTGATATAGGATCTCGTGAGAAACTGAGAGCAATGAAAATCACTCGAATTCGATTTTTTTTATGAGATATTTTTTTTTAAGATAGTTGGGTAGGTTTTGTTGCACCTAGAGTAGGCCAACCTAGTGCATTTGTGTTCCACAAGACATGTTAATGACACCACATGAGTTTTGTATAAATATAGGAGAGATGAGACGCATTTCCCCACATCCAAGTGCATTCAGTCAAAGAGAATACATCTCTGAGGCAACTGAGTTAGAAGAGAGGGTTAGATGTGGAAGAGAAGGAGATTTTTTGTGTCTCTTGAGGTATCTTTCAGGGTCATTCTTGAAGTAGAGGTTATTGCTTTGCATGAGAGATGATTTGAGGGTGTTTTGGACATGATCCTTGTAGTGAATCTCTCCTAGAAGCAGATCACACTTGATTGGGACACCTACAGCTAGGCCACAAACCTTGAGTACCATGTTCAGGAGTCCAAGAAGCTACAACTGAGAGGCTGAAGTCTATTATGCTTGAAAAAGAGGTTGTTTGTTTCATTTTTATGCCTAGAAGAAGGATATAAGGCAACGATTTATTGGAGGGATTGTCTGAAGGGAGATCGCAATCAATAGAAGGTTTGATGGGTGTGAAAATGGTATCATTGGGGACTATGTTTGTGCCCTAACCAGTGACTAGAATTGCTGAGAAGAAGACACCTTCCCTTGCAGCATGAAAATGCATGTAATGTGGTATATTTGTGTTGTTTGGATGTTAGGTGGATGTAGGTCCTAAATTGGATAGAAGTATTAGGAATTTTAGGATTTTTAGAGGGTAGCATGAAATTTCCCAAGTGTGAGCTCGAAGTTCAGTGTAGGGAAGGACTCTTTGTTGATAAGAGAAGAAGTTGTTCTAGCTCAAGGTTTGTCCAGCATGAGGAACCGATTACTGGAGCTCTTGTTCATCATTGGAGAAATGACATTTGACGGTGATAGGTGGTAGCCCTACTACCTTATGTTAGTCTTCATTGGAGTAGCGCATAAATAATATAGTGGGAAGAAGACCGTGAGTGGTTGAGGAGGAGTAGTGGGCAGTTGTGAGTTGATCACAAACGGATTTGTGAATAACTCAACAAGAGTCTCAATGTGTTGATGCATTGATGGAAAAGCGATGAACAAGAGATAAGATTGGATAACAGAGATTCAGTGGTCAGATGAATTTGGAGCATTGATAGAGACAGGTGTCTTAGATTGGGAGAGAATGACTCATAGATGTACAGGATATAACAAAGAAGTTGTGATCATCAACTACATCAGCTAGACCATCATCTTGTCTTGTATTTTGTATTCTTGTACTTGTAGATATTTGATGGCCATTATATCTGGTGCGGGATCCTTATATTGTTGTATTATTTATTTGGATTAATATTGAGTTATAGTACATATTTGTGTAAAAACTTGTGTATATTTTGTGCACTAATAGATTTACTATTGTTTATAATCCATCATGCAAATTAGACTTGTTGTGATACTTGGTTTGGTAGTGTCAGTGATCTAAGATTCTATCCTAAACACAAATATTGTGGAAAAACAACATGGTACCATAGCTACTTTGAAGCACCAGTGAATCAGTGTGCAAAGTGAAGTACAACTTAAGAGGGAATTGGTCACATTGTACGTGGAGGGCTCACTATAATGTCAAAGTTATAGGTTGGTCTCTGGTATGAGGATAGGTTGGAAGGATTGTCCAGCTATAGTCCATGGAAGGAAAGGATCAAGTTGGTCTTGCAGGTCAACAAGATCTGGGAATTCGTCAAGAATGTAACTAAGAAGTCAACTGACCCTAAGGAGATGGAATTGTATGAGGATCTAGATAAGAAAGCAAGATTGATCATCTTAGATGGTGTGAAGGACTCCCTAATACCTTGTTTGTATGGGAAGAACACTACACATGAGATGTGGATGGCTCTTCATAATTTAATGCAGAATAAGAATGTGAACTAGGTATTAGTGTTGAGGATAAGTTGAAGTCCACCAAGATGATGTAGGGTGAAGGAGTGAATTTGTATCTGACGAGGTTATCTCAGGTTAAAAATGAGCTCATTGTTCTCGATGTGACTATTTCATATTCTGGTATGGTGAGGATTGCTTTGAAAGAGTTCACCGAGGAATGGAAGCCCTTCATCAAGGGGATCATTTCCAAAGAGAAGTTGTCATACTGGAACAGGTTGTGGGTCAAATTCATTCATGAGGGGTTGCAAGACAAGGATCTTCATCTGAAGAACAAGGCTTTATATGATGACATATCACTTGCAACATGAATGAAGGGAAAGCATAAAAAGGAATTAAGTAAGATCAAGCGTTTCAACTGTAGTGAGATGGGTCATTTTTTGACAAGATTTCCAATGAATAAGAAGAAAAGAGATAATGAGAAGAAGAAAGGGAAGTAGGTCATTGGGGTTGCCACTTCTATCAAGATATATGATCTCTCCTTGAGGTTAGAGAAGGAGGACTTTGCCTTGATCTCTCATTTATTGCAGGGTACAATCAATAAGGCTCCATGATACGTGGATAGTGGAACGTAAAATCGTATGATAGGGTCATAGGAGGTATTCGATACTCTAGATGAGTGGGACTCAAAGTTGTGCATGGTGTTGTGAAAAAAGAGTCATAAAGAGATCAAAGGATCAGGATTTGTGTCATTCAGGATGAATTCAAGACATGTGATGTGAGTCCAAGATGTATTGTTTGGACTAGGACTTAGATATAGTGTGATATATATCTCACCATCGAGCAGAAGGGGTTTGAGGTCTTGTTCCAAAGTGGGGAGGAAAGACTTAGGCCTGAAGGGTCTAACTTTACAAGTGTGGTGATTGGAGTTAGAGATCATGGTCTATACAGGCTGACAGGAAAGTCTACAGATCATGGGAAGAAGAAGATGGAGGGTCAGGTGCTGGTTCTAAAGAAGAAAGTGTAGGTACGAGCTTCAAAGGAGAAGGTATAGGTTCTAGAAAATAAGGTCTAGGTTCTAGAGGGAGTTTATAGGTTCAGAGGGAGACATTGCAGCCCAAGAAGAGTGCATGGTAAGTGGGGAGAAAGGGTGCTTCTACATATAGTAAGAAGGAACCATGGAGAGAATGGAATACATTTTAGGAAAGAAGAAGAAGCAAGAGGCTTCCAATGATAGTGATAGTTCTGAGAAATGTGTAGTCCATGCTACAAGGATTGTTGTAGTTTTGGGAACCAAGAGTTGGGCAAGTGTTGCAAGAAATGATGATGATGATGATGAGATACTTCCTATTCATGGAAGTACCCCCTTGATTAAGAGGGAGTGTTTATTTTTGATAGCTTGGGAGGTACTCTAAGCCCTAGGGTTCAAGGTTTGGAGGTTGGAGTGCCACAAAAGCAATTTGTGGGCTTGGAACCCAAGATGTGGGCTTTGTAACCAAGATGGTGGGTGTGAATACATGAGGTGTTTTAGACATGTGATGATTCGAGGTGATAAAGGACCCCAGGAGAAACTGGGAGAAATGAAAATCACTCAAATATGAGCTTTCTATCATGAGATATTGATTTTTAAATATAGTTGGTGGATTTTGTGGCACCTTGAGCAAATCGACCTAGTGTGTCTGTGTGCCACAAGACATGTTGATGACACCACATGAGTTTTGTATACATATAGGATATATGAGAAGCATTTTTCACATCCAAGTGCATCCATTCATGGAGAATACATATCTAAGGTAGCCAAGTTAGAAGAGAGGGCTAGACAAGAGAAGGACATGTTTTGTGTCTCTTGAGGTATATTTTAAGTCTGAGTTTTGAGTAGAGGATGGAGCTTTGCATGAGGGGTTATCTGGTGGTGTTTTGGGCATGATCCTAGTGGTAAATTTCACCTAGAAGCAAACTTCACTTGATTGGGACACCTACATCTAGGCCGCAGACCTTGAGGACCCTGTTCAACACAGGGAAAATTTTAAGGATGGAAATTTATTTTAAAGTTTAGAAACATTGGCGAATCTCACTAGTACGTAATATGCAATTTGTGAAATGTTTGGCAATGTTTTTGTAGAAGTATTCAAATTTCTAATAATTTTTTATAGTCTCGATACAAAATTGTGGTGATTTTTAAGGTTAAACAATTTACACTATAAATTTTAGGTGAATAATTTTTAGAGAAAATGGAAATTAACGAATATTTTTTTGGGAAAAAGCATGGGAAATTAGCCCACTTGTGAATATTAGCCCTTAAAATTTTCATTGGTTCAATAGTCTGAGAAGCTACAACTAGGAGGTTGTAGTTTGTTATGCTTGAACAGGAGGTTGTGTGGCTTGTTATTTAGGCCAAGAAGAAGGCTAGAAAGCATTGATTTGTTGAGGGGATTGTTTGGAGGGATTTTGTAGTCAATAGAAGGTCAGATAGGTGTGAAAAGGGTGTTGTAGCATACTATGTTTGTTCCCTAAGCAGTGACCAAAATTGAAGAGAAGACGACACCATTCCTTGGAGCATGCAAAGGTATGTAATGTGGTATATTGTGTTGTTTTGATGCTAGGTGGACATAGGTTCTATATTGGACAAAGGTATTTGGAATTTGAGGATTATTGGAGGGAAATGTAAAAGTTCCCAAGTGTGAGCCTGAAGTGCATTGCAAGGAAGGACTCTTGGCTGCTAGGAGTGGCATTTGTTGGAGCTCAAGGTTTGACTAGCTAGAGGAGCATTTTGTTGTATCCCATGTTCATCATTGGAGAAGCAACATTTTATAGTGATAGGTAGTTTCCCTCCTACCCTATGTTAGTCTTCATTGGAGTAGTGCGAGAAGACTATAGCGGGAAGAAGACCCTGAGTAGCAGAGGAGAAACAATGGGTAGTTGTGAGTTGTTTACAAATGGAATTATGAACAAATAAATAGGAGGCTCGATGTGTTGATGTGTTGATAGAAAAACGATCAACAAGAGAGAAGATTAGATAGTCGAAATTCAGTGACCAGATGGACTTGGAGAATTGATAGTGGCAGGTACTACAAATTGGGAGCAAAGGACCCGCAGGTGTATAAGACATGACAAGTAAGCTATGACCGTCAACTACATAAGCTAGACTATCATATTATCTTGTATTTTTTGTTATTTTACTTGTGGATATTTGAGGGCCATTATCCCTTCTATGGGAGCCCTAAACTGTTGTATTATTCAGTTGGATTAATATAACAAATATTGGGTTATTTTACATATTTGTGTAAAAAGTTGTGTATATTTTGTGCACTAGTAGATTTACTATTGTTTATATTCTATTGTGCTAAGTATACTTGTTGTGATACTTTTTTTAGTAGTTCCAGTGATCTAAGATTCTATCTTAGACACTGGTATCATGGAAAAACAACATTTTCTCCATAGCTATGCATCCCAAGAAAATTTTACTACATGTGTGGCTCTATTTGGAGAAGGGAAATTGTATCCATAGCATTCGAAATCACAAATTCCTTTAAAATTGTGTGCCAACTCCATAGTTATGTGCTTGTGTACTTTTCATTTGATTCTATCTCTTTATGATTATCTATTGGCTCCATTGCTACACATTACAAGAAAAGGTTACTACATGTATGGCTCTAGAGATAGTGACAGTTAGAAAGGGGAAACTGTAGCCATAACATTAGAGAGGGAATTGAACTTTAGTTGTATCCATATCATTGTAGAGGGAATTTAACTTTAGTTGTAGCCATAGCATTGTAAAGGGAAGTGAATTGTACACCAAACAAGTACATACTTTAGACTTGTGACCTCTTAAAAAGGAACACATGTTCTTAACCATTAGTCCCATTCAAGTTATACACACACACACACACACTCCAAGTTGTGCACTGAAATAATTACACATTTCCATCATAATTAGTAACAAACATGTTTTGCATTTTTTTCTTTTTTCTAACAACTAAATGCAATTGCTCCTAAAATCACTATTTTACAATGTTTAATTTATATTTTTGAATGTATAAATTGATTTAGTGTCTTCAAATACCCAGTCCACTTGAATTATGAAATCTCAAAAACCAAAATTTGCAATATATTTGCAATTTAAGAATCTTTGATCAGATTTTGGTTAAAACCTATCGATTTTTTTTTTTCTAAAAGGTAACAATTATAACTTTTAGACTACATTATTAGTAATAGGTATCAAAAATGTTTCAACTAAGATCCATCTTAA
Source organism: Pinus taeda (assembly GCA_000404065.3). NCBI lineage: Eukaryota > Viridiplantae > Streptophyta > Pinopsida > Pinales > Pinaceae > Pinus > Pinus taeda. The sequence continues at coordinate 10,318 of APFE031046678.1, read as the reverse complement.
TTCCATATCTACCATGCTCACATAGAGACTAAATCCTTCAGGATTGATCTAAAAAAAAAAATCACCTCAAGGAGCTTGATCCTTTCATCCCATGATAGATTCAGATTTAAAGATATATATATATATATATATATTATATATATATATATATATATATATATATATATATATATATATAATATATATATTCCAAAGAAAAATCGACTTTTTATAACCAAATAAAAAGTTACATAGTATATGCCGAGGCATTTAGTTTGTTGTATGATTTGAAAATCATAGAGCTCCATAGGATGTGATTACTAAACTTGTCCAAAACCATGAGGGAAAAAGATAGACCACTAATCTGAAAACATGGACATCCTCATATCGAGGAAAATAGCCCCAGTCTCCAGCTCAAGATAAACAGTACATAATAGTTTTAAAACTAAGTCTGAAAGTCTCCATGAGAGGATAAAAATGATGCTTCCACTTCCTGGGTCTCCTCATCAAGGAAAACAACCCAAACAGGAAGTAGAACATAAGCCAACCAAAGTCTGAAAACAGTTTATAAAAACAGTGACAAAAAAGAGATAAACATCATGATAGTTGCTGTAAACAAATTCAGGTTGTGCAAAAAGCCTGAAGAGTCCATGGTGTAAACAAGCTATGAATATGGTGGCTGATCCGACACACGGATCTCTCCCTGGTCCTCATCCGTTATTCTCCAACTACCCATAACTTGTTGCAGACCCTCTTTAGAAAGCCTATCTATTGTCTCATTGCGTTCCCTGTAGATGTGGCAAAGAGAAAAAACATTAAATGAGTGCTTTAACTATTTTGTCTCTTCTAATAAAGGTAATAAGATATAGTTTTGACATCTACTTTGCCCATTGAACCATTTAATAACATTCAGTGAGTCCCCAAAGATCTGAACTGTGAAGATGTTCCTATGAATAAGACAACATAAAAGCAGTTATATATAATATATATATATATAGTTAATATATATATAAGTCATTGAAATTTTTAATATTTTTAATTGTCATAGTCAACTCCATATAACTACTAAAGGAGACACACATCTTCCTCATACTATGAAGTTGAAGTAGAAAGCACTAGAGTATGGTTTTTTTCACTTTTAGTTAGTTTATCCCTCTATAAAGTTGGTATTAGAATATGTGAACATTAAAATATTTTATTTATGACTAACATTGAAATAATTTCTTTGTTGTTAATATGTTTTTCATATGTCATTTGTCGACTTCATATTGAGCATAGAAAAATTACACATCTTCCTCATGCAGTGATGTAAAAAACACATTTTAATGCAATGAAGAAAAAACTCAATTATGAAATTAATTAAATCATGTTATATAATTTTGATGTTTAATTTTTTTTTCAAACTTTAAATCTAACTTAAACATTTATTTATAGCTTTAATTATAGTTTTAATGGCAATTTTTTTATTTTTTTAAAGAAAATGAAATATATATTAAGAAAAAAGTTGTAATCAAGGCTCCTAGTGGAAGTACATCACAATTAGAAGAAGCCATAAAGAATTCCCATGAAACAAGAGCATAGAGAACATGAATGACAAGTCTCCCCTCATTCGTTAAGGAGAAAAAAGTGGGCTTCTAATAATATTTTACTGAATGGGCGTAGTTATAAATATAAAAAATGTTGCAAACTCTTAAAAAACATGAAATCGACCTATGTTATTGGTTGTGATAGTAGCAAGCAACCCATAAGGTAATATGGACACAACCCAAAGCAGAAATAAAAATGGTTGTAGGTGTTGCGAAATATTTTCATAGCGCCTTTTTAAAACATGTAGGCCCTACGAAATATTTTTGTAGCGCTTCCAGAAAATCTATTTGGCTTGTGGAAGGAAAAACGACTAGCTCTCTCTGCAACTTGACTCTTCACAGTTTCAACGTGTTTTCCACACTCAAGAATTTCCTCCCTTGTCTCCCTTACCAATGGTTATAGTCATGCTTGATCCAGATTTAAACAGGAACACAACAAATTATAGAGATCACTGTAAACACAAATATGCAGCAGAAATAATACTTCATTTCAATAATGTAAAATACTAAAATATGCTTACAAAAAGAAATGGAAATAAACCAACTAGGGCGATGGTAACTTATCTCTTGGAAGAGAAGTGGCGGTTATACGCCTCTGAACTATGTTACAATGACGCTTCAAGGCCTATTTATTGTTGAGAAACAATGGAAAACCCTAAACATCCAAAAATCTAACCCTAGGAGATGAAATGCCAAATTGTGGGCCTTGTTTCAGGGAAATTAGTACACTAACTTCCTGGGGTCGTAAATTTGGCATATAATCTTCATTTGACGTGCACAATAGCTCGTTAGAAAGATCTATCCAAGGAATAAAACTTTGGGAAGAGCAAAATCATCCCATGGACCCATGTTTCTCCCATATTTCCAAAAGAAACATTGTTTAGGGCCTCAAAATGGCTCCAGAAGTTCAGGACCCGAAAAACTGCTAAAAATAGTAAATTGTGCTACAATTACGAAAACTGAAAAACTCAAAGAGACAATTGTGGGGTTCCAAGTGGGATAGGTGGGTGGCCACCAATGTCCACCTGGATCAATGCTCCCAACAAAAAAAATGTGGAACCATTCAGACCAAAGGCTTTGTTCAGCGCTCAAGTTACTTATATTTTCTTGTTGTCCTACTCAAAGAACAATCTCCTCCTACCTCTTCTAAGTTCAGCATTCCCTCATTGAATTAGTGGGTAGTCCTCCATTAGGAAAAAAAAATGTGCCATTGCCTACAAAATAGATACGCTACAAAAAAATATGTTTTGGGTCACATTAACAAGTATGCATAATGAACATGACTCATAAATTTAAATGTTTATAAGCACCTAATGCTATAGACTTTGGTCACACGAATTATTGGATGAAATCAAGGGTACACACAAGTCAAATGAGAGATAATAACACAGATTTATGGAATGAATGTTTTGTGCACTTATTTTATTTATTTCACAAGTACAAACTCAGAGGAAAGAGAAGAATCTCCCCTCCTCCCCAATTGATACTCCTTTTATGCACAATATTTGCAATTGATTCACTTCCCTTTCTCTCTAATTGAGGGAAGTTAAAAAGACACAACATAAATGACTCTTCATTCCTAGACTCTTCAAATTATTCAAATTTTGTATTTACATTAAATGTTTAAAATTTCTTCAAAGGTAACAAAATTTATTTTCCTTCTCAACATTTGTTGAGTCCACCACATGGTCAATCCCCCTACATTTTTTCATCATGAACTTGGTCTAATGTTCCTACATCAGACTCCCCATGAAGGAAAACTCATGAGCTATTTCTCATAAGATCATGTATAGAGAAACCTACCTTTTGTAGAGATATAGCACTCATCCATGTAGAATCCTCCATCATATGGTCCTTCTGTTTCACCAAAAACTCCAGATACTCTTTTCCCCTCGTGTGCTTTGCAACTTGGTGTCCAAGACTCTCTCAACCCTATACCCCCTGTCATAATCATCTGCCTCATCCATTTCTATTCACTAAGTTCTCCACTACTCCCATTTGTTGTATTGGCACCTTCATCACCAACTTCATAGGGATATAAATCAGCGATATTGAAGATAGGTTAGATACCTAGGCCCATAGGTAACTCCAAATCAAAGTAATTTGCAAAAAAAAAATCTGAGTATTTTGTAAGGTCCTATTCTCTTCATTTTGAGCTTGTTATACTCTCCTTTTGGGAATCTCTATTTTCTCAGTTGTGGTAAGACCATGTCCGCTACCTCAAAGTCTACCTCTCTTCTTCTTAAATATTCTCTTTGTTTGCATTTGTGGTTGTGTCTTGTATTTTCTATTTTGTTTCCTCATATAATTCACTCATTGTTGCTACAAAATCCTCCCCATCAACACTCCTCTGCCTAAGTTTTCCCAAATCTCTCAGCTCAAAAACTCCTTTATGATACATTTCATATAATATCCAAAACAGGCTCTTTTCGATGATCCTATTTTCTGAATCATTGTATGCAAACTCAACTTGAGCTAATACATGATCCCACTGCTTGGGATTCTCTCCCACAAGGCTCCTCAATATGTTGCTGAGACTCTTATTCACAACTTCAGTTTTCCCATCAAAATTGTGGATGATAGGTTGATATAAAGTTCAATTTTGTTCCAAGCATCTTCCACAGAGTCCTCCAAAAATTTCCTATGAACTTGGCATCCATGTCAGAGATTATATTCTTCAGCAAGCCATGCAATCGGATAATATCATTGGAAAAAAAATGAGCCACATGAGTAGCATCACTAGTCTTGTAACATGGGATAAATTGAGCCATCTTCATAAATATGTCCACAACGACAAGTATAGAATCCTTACCTTGATGCGTCCTCGATAAATCCATAACAAATTCCATATTCACCAAGTTCCATGGTCTACTAGGAATGGGAAAAGGAGTATACAACCAAGCATTATGACTCCTTCCTTTCACATGTTGACATAGTTTGCATCTACCCACATATTTTTGCACATCATCTCTCATCTTTGGCTAGAAATAGAACTGTTCTAGCTACCAAGTGTCTTGTCCACACCAAAATGCCTTCTCAATCCTCCATTTTTCTTCTCTTGCATCAGGTTCTCTCTCATGGCACAATTAGGGAAACATAATTGATTTTTCTTGAACAACAACCCATCTTGCAACATAAACTCCCTCCATGGGATATTGTCTATTCTCATGGGGTTCTTGCATGCTTCAAAGGCCTCTAAAAAATCAAAATCATCCTCATACAAGTCCTTCAAATAATCTAAGCCCAAAATATGAACACAAAACTCTTGCATGATCAAGCTTCTCTTTCTCAAAGCATCATCTACCTTGTTTTCTTGTCCACTCACATGTTTCAGAACAAAGGTGATACTTTCTAGGAATTCCACCCATTTGGCATGCTTATGGTTCAAATTGTGTTGTTGCAATATATAATGTAATGCAGAATTGTCAGAGAAAAAAACAAAATCCCTACACATCAAATAGTTCCTCTGATGCTTCAATGCTTGAACCACCACATAGAATTCCTTGTCATAAGAGGAGTATTTCTGCTTTGATTCATTCAACTTCTCACTAAAATATGCAATAGGTCTACCTTCTTGACTCAATATTTCTCCAATGGATGTACCACTAGCATCACATATGACTTGGAAAAGCTAATTGAAGTCAGGGAGCTTCAACATCGGTTTCTCAGTGATCTTCTTCTTCAAGAGCTGAAATATTTTCTCTATTGTTTTTCTCCAACAAAATGGTTGTCTATCCTTCTTAATTGTATCGATTGTGAGTGCAAAAATACTACTGAAGTTATTGATGAACTTCCAATAGAAGCTAGCTAACCCATGAAAAATCCTAACTTCGAAAATGCTCTTGGGTGAAGTCCAATTCACAATTGCCTCCATTCTCTCCAGATCCATTTTCAGCCCATCCTTTGAAATGAAAAAACCTAAGTATACCAACTCAGACCTCATGAAAGTACACTTCTTCTAGTTAATCAACAATTTATCTTGCTTAAAATTTTCTAGAACATACCTTTCCTAAGGTGTTTTTACTTTATTTGGCTAAAAATAAAAATATCATCCAAATAAATAATAACAAACTTACCGATGAACTCCTTCAAGACCTTGTTCATCAGCCACATGAAGGTACTTGGTGCATTCGTCAATCAATGGCATGACCATCCAATCATATAGTATGTTATTGGTGTTGAAAGTTTTCTTCCACTCGTCCCCTTCTCTGATCCGGATCTAATGGTAACCACTCTTCAAATAAACCTTTGAAAAGTAGGTTGCCCCACTCAAACAGTCCATCACATCATCCATCCGTGGAAATGGAAATTTGTACTTGATTGAAATCTTGTTAATTGATCTGGAATATGTGCACATCCTCCATTATCCATCCTTCTTTGGGCTAAGCACTATAGGAACATCACATGGACTCAAGCTCTCCTTATTAATCATTTGTCTAATGGCCCTTGAACATGCTTCCTTAACCCCTCATTCTCTTTGGGTGTCATTTGGTAAGCAGATTTATTCAAAAGGCTTGATCTTGGTATCAGGTCTATGAGATGTTAGATACTTCTCTTAGGTGGTAGCTCACTCGGCAAGTTATCTACCACGATATCACTAAACTCATGCAACATCTCTTGAATCTCAATAGGTAAATCTGTAATTTCAACGTGCAAAAGTATTACCTTTGGCTTGCATAACACTGCATGAATGACCTATTCTTCCTTCATTTGTTGTAGAAATTCTTTTCCTCCCAAAAAAAGTGCTTTTGAGCTACTTGTCACAACTGTGATTTCTTCCTTCAATGGCATGAGGGTATGCTTGATACCATCCTTTCAAACTTGTAGGTGTTTCTCTCTCCATCATGCACAACTTTCCTATCAACTTTCTAGGGTCGTCCCAAAAGAAGGTGGCAGAAAGCCATGGGCATGATGTCACTAACTACCTTATCCTAATAGTGGCCTATCTAGAACTCCACTTTTCTTTATTCACTTATCAACAATTGGTGACCTTTCTGCAGCCATGACAAGTCTTTATATGATGTTGGATGCTTCAACCTTTTCAATCCAAATTTTTCCACCATTTATGTGGAAACTAGATTGTTAGTGCTCCCCTAGTCAATCACCACTTTGCACCATGTTCCTTCAGCCTTGAAATCAATCCTAAAAAAGGATTTCCTTTGTGCTAGTTCAGCAGTATCCTTAGTTGGTTTCAACAAGACCTTATTCATCATTTTAGCTTCTCCCATCTCTAGTAAATTTTCTGCCACAGGTGCTTGTGCTTCCTCTACTTTCGGTTAAGCTACATATGCATCACTATGTTATCCATTTTCATTCTCAAGACACTCAAAAGATTTTGTGACCCAGTTGTCCACACTTATATCACTGATAGATAATCTCCCTATCTCTTCCTATAACATCCTTGGTGAAATTCCATGTAATTAAAGTTAAAAAATAACAACAACAGTCGATGGGACACTTATTCCAAGATGAATGTTGGGCAAGACATCCTAGTGTGGGTGTTCATTTGGTTGTTTATGGCTAAGGCTTTAGAAAGAAAAAATATAATTTTTGGCATATTTATTTATGAAAATAATGGAAATTAGGAGAAAAAAGAGGTGAAACGTCACAGTGTTATAGCTCCAAATATCACTTTTGATGTTTGTGATGCTGCACTCATGGCCTAGGGAAACCCCTCCTTCTAGACCTGGTCCAAATACTTAAAAAATAGTGTTTTACTCCCTATACACAACATTGCACTGAGCTAAACGTGTGTGTACGCGAGTCTATGTATACCCAACCCGCTATATGTCTTAAAACACTATTTTTTAAGTATTTGGACCATGTTAGGCCCCTATACTACTAGTGTAACACCTTATTGTTATTAGTACAACCCACTTATTATATTGATGTACCCACGTAGTGCCCATATTGTTACTATTGTGCCCCATAGAAGCCCACTATTGTTATTATTGTGCCCTTA